>OU342742.1:326468656-326501393 GCA_910589775.1 Avena eriantha | reverse complement strand
AGTCATTGCATGTGTGTTATTTTCCTAAACCACCACCAGAGTCATTGCATGTGTGTTCCTTTCCTAAACAACATGGATCTAGCAGAGTCATTGTATGTGTGTTCCTGACATAAACCACACTGAACCACCAGATTCATTGCATGTGTGTTCTTTTCCTAAACCACCACCAGAGTCATTGCATGTGTGTTCCTTTCCTATACCACATGGATCCACTAGTGACATTCCATGTGTCTTCTTTTCCTAAACCACATGGATCCACCAGAGTCATTGCATGGGTATTCTTTTCCTGAACCAAGAATAGAGTCTTTGCATGTGTGTTCTTTTCCTAAACCAAATTGATGCACCAGATTAATTGCTTGTATGTTCTTTTCGTAAACCACCACAAGTGTCATTGCTTGTGTGTTCCTTTCATAAACTACCACTAGAGTCATTGCACGTGTGTTCCTTTCCTATACTACATGTATCCACCAGAGTCATTGCATGTTCGTTCTTTTCCTAAACTAACACGAGAGACATTGCATGTGTTTTCCTTTCCTAAAACACATGGATCTATCAGTGTCATTGCATGTGTCTTATTTTCCTTTTATTGCTTGTGTGTTCCTTCCATAAACCACCACCATAGTCATTGCATGTGTGTTCCTTTCCTAAACAACATGGATCCACCAGAGTCATTGCATGGTTGGTCTTTTCCTAAACTACCCCTAGAGTCATTGCATGTGTGTTCCTTACCTAAACCACATGGATCCACCAGAGTCATTACACGAGTGTTTCTTTCCTAAACCACCTGGATCCATAAGAATCATTGCATGTGTGTTCCTTTCCTAAACCACATGGATCCACAAGAGTCATTGCATGTGTGTTCTTTTCCTAAACCACCACCAAAGTCATTACATGTGTGTTCGTTTCCTAAACCACATTGATCCACCAGAGTAATTGCATGTATGTTCTTTTCCTAAACCACCACAACAGTCATTGCTTGTGTGTTCCTTTCATAAACCACCACCAGAGTCATTGCATGTGTGTTCCTTTCCTATACCACATGGATCCACCAGAGTCATTGCATGTTCGTTCTTTTCCTAAACTAACACCAGAGACATTGCATGTGTTTTCCTTTCCTAAAACACACGGATCTATCAGTGTCATTGCCTGTGTCTTATTTTCCTAAACTACACGGATCCACTGGAGTCATTTCATGTGTGTTCTTTTCCTGAACCACCAATAGAGTCTTTGCATGTTTGTGATTTTCCGAAACCACATGGATCCACCAGGATCATTGCATGTGTCTTCCTTTCCTAAACCACCACCAGAGTCATTACATGTGTGTTCCTTTCCTAAACCACATGGATCCACTAGACTCATTGCATGTGTGTTGCTTTCCTAAACCACCACTAGAGTCATTGCATGTGTGTTTGTTTCCTAAACCACCACTAGAGTCATTGCATGTGTGTTCCTTTCCAAATCCACATGGATCCACCAGAGTCACCACACGTGTGTTTCTTTCCTAAACCACCTGGATCCACAAGAGTCATTGCATGTGTGTTCATTTACTAAACCACATGGATCCACAAGAGTCATTGCATGTGTGTTCTTTTCCTAAACCACCACCAAAGTCATTGCATGTGTATTCCTTTCCTAAACCACAAGGATCCACCAGAGTAATTGCATGTGTGTTCCTTTCGTAAACCACATTAATCCACCAGAGTCATTGCATGTGTGTTCTTTTTCATAACCACCACCAGAGTCATTGCATGTGTCTTCCTTTCCTAAACCACATGGATCCATCTGTGTCATTGCATGTGTCTTCTTTTCCTAAACCACATGGATCCACCGGAGTCATTGCATGTGTGCTCTTTAACTAAACCACCAATAGTCTTTGCTTGTGTGTTCCTTTCCTAAACCACATTGATCCACCAGAGTCATTGCATGTGTGTTCCTTTCCTAAACCAACAATAGAGTCATTTCATGTGTGTTCTATTCCTAAACCACCACCAAAGTCATTGCCTGTGTGTTCCTTCCCTAAACCACATGGATCCACCAAAGTCATTTCATGTGTGTTCCTTTCCTAAACCACATGGATCCACCAGAGTCATTGCATGTGTGTTCTTTCCTAAACCACCACCAGAGTCATTGCATGTGTGTTCCTTTCATAAACCACATGGATCCACCAGAGTCATTAGACGAGTGTTCCTTTCCTAAACCGCCACGAGTCATTGCATGTGTGTTATTTTCCGAAACCACCACTAGAGTCGTTGCATGTGTGTTTGTTTCCTAAACAACATGGATCCTTCAGAGTCATTGCATGTGTATTCCTGACATAAACCACATTGATCCACTAGATTCATTGCATGTGTGTTCTTTTCCTAAACCACCACTAGAGTCATTGCATGTGTGTTCCTTTCCTATACCACATGGATCCACCAGTCTCATTGCATGTGTCTTGCATGACTGTTCTTTTCCTGAACCACCAATAGAGTCTTTGGATGTGTGTTCCTTTCCTAAACCACATTGATGCACCAGAGTTATTGCATGAATGTTCTTTTCATAAACCACCACTAGAGTCAGTGCTTGTGTGTTCCTTTCATAAACCACCACCATAGTCATTACATGTGTGTTCCTTTCCAAAACAACATCGATCCACCAGAGTCATTGCATGTTTGTTCTTTTCCTAAACTACCACTAGAGTCATTGCATGTGTGTTCCTTTCCTAAACCACATGGATCCACCAGAGTCATGACACGTGTGTTTCTTTCCTAAACCACCTGGATCCACCAGAGTCATTGCATGTGTGTTCCTTTCCTAAACCACATGGATCCACAAGAGTCATTCCATGTGTGTTCTTTTCCTAAACCACCACCAAAGTCATTGCATGTGTGTTCCTTTCCTAAACCACAAGGATCCACCAGAGTAATTGCATGTGCGTTCCTTTCCTAAACCACATTGATCCACCAGAGTAATTCATGTGTCTTCTTTACCTAAACCACATGGATCCATCAGTGTCATTGCATGTGTCTTCTTTTCCTAAACCAGATGGATCCACCGGAGTCATTGCATGTGTGTTCTTTAACTAAACCACCAATAGAATCTTTGCATGTGTTCCTTTCCTAAACCACATTGATCCACCAGACTCATTGCATGTGTGTTCCTTTCCTAGACCAACAAAATAGAGTCATTGCATGTGTGTTCTTTTCCTAAACCACCACCAAAGTCATTGCCTGTGTGTTCCTTTCCTAAACCACATGAATCCACCAAAGTCATTTCATGTGTGTTCCTTTCCTAAACCACATGGATCCACCAGAGTCATTGCATGTGTGTTCCTTTCATAAACCACCACCAGAGTCATTGCACGTGTGTTCCTTTACTAAACCACCACTAGAGTCATTGCATGTGTGTTATTTTCCTAAACCACCACTAGAGTCATTGCATGTGTCTTCCTTTCCTAAACAACATGGATCTAGCAGAGTCATTGCATGTGTGTTCCTAACATAAACCACATTGATCCACTAGATTCATTGCATGTGTGTTCTTTTCCTAAACCACCAGAAGAGTCGTTACATGTGTATTCCTTTCCTATACCACATGGATCCACTAGTGTCATTGCATGTGTCTTCTTTTCCTAAACCACATGGATCCACCAGAGTCATTGCATGGGTGTTCTTTTCCTGAACCACAAATAGAGTCTTTGCATGTGTGTTCCTTTCCTAAACCGCATCGATGCACCAGAGTCATTGCATGATTGTTCTTTTCCTAAACCACCACTAGAGTCATTGCTTGTGTGTTCCTTTCATAAACCACCACCATAGTAATTGCATGTATGTTCCTTTCCTAAACCACATGGATCCACCAGAGTCATTGCATGTTTGTTCTTTTCCTAAACTACCACTAGAGTCATTGCATGTTTGTTCCTTTCCTAAAACCAAGGTTCAAAAAAGCGTACGCTTTGTCGCGCTTAAGCGTGAAAGCGAGCGTAGCGGAAGGCTACTGCTCTGTTTTAGGCCTAAGCGAACTATTAAGCGGTAAGCGTATAAAGCGATGCGATTTAGCGTTAAGCGTGCGCTTCCACGCGCAGAAGCTAGGCAAGGCGGAAGAGACAGCGGAGCTCGAGCGTCCATGGTTGGTGACGGGAATCTGGGAAATTAAGGCGTAGATGAGAAGGAATCGAGGCAATTAAGGTTGCATGGCACACCAATCGCCCATTCCCCCGTCCATATAATGAGAGAGAGAGGCAGCGCACCCCAATCGATAGCTACGTCCCTATAGATCCTCTTCGGCCACCGGTGAAGGACTGCCTCCGCTACCCTCCGCCTCTTTGTCCAGGCCACCAGGACGTAGGCTCACCTCCTCCAAGAGACCAAGAAGTGCCCTTTGCCTTCATCCCCTCTCCGCCAGGCGCCCATGCCCCAGATTGAACTCGACCTCGACGCCGGCCATCGGCTTCCGCACATCAGGTATACGTATACGGTATACCTTATCCGCTCACTGTTTTCTAGTTTTCTCATCTCGTGTAGGTGTAGTTGTGTGTGTGTCTATGGCTGTATGCTACTAGTCAATTTGATTTTGATCTATTGGAGCATGCCTTGATGGCTGTAGTCATGCGTCTGGTACTGCGATCATGCAACTGCCCATGTTTGCTCTATTGATGTACTGCTGCCTGCTGGTCATGCACCTGGTACTGCTTTGTATTGATTACCGATTAGTTCTAGACTTCTAGTTGACGGATAACTTGATGAGATTGAGATGTATTTTATGCTGATTACTGAATAGTTTTACTAGTTGACTAATTACATGACTAGATGTATTTTATACTGATTACTTACTAATCAGTTCTAGTTGACTGATTAGATGAATTTTGTACTGATTTGCTGTGTTATTGCCTGCTTGCTATCTGTGTGTGTGCTGCTGGCCTGCTACTAGTGCTAATATTCTCTTGCAATCTTGTTTGTAGGTACAATAATGGATGTCGAGCAGGGTGCTGATGGGTCGGAGCCTAAGGTGCCAATGGTATTGGTCGGCAACTCAAGCGATGTTGGTTGGAAGTATGGCAAATATTGTGATCCAACCAACAAGAGTAAGGTGAAATGTGACTTTTGTGGACATATTAGCACCGGCGGCATCTACCATTTCAAGGAACACATTGTAGGGGTGGAAAATGTTGTGTCCTCATGCAAGAAGGCTACACCAGAAGCTAAGGAGGCTTGTAAGAAAGCTCTTGAGAAAGTCATAGCGACGAAGGGAACAAAGATGCAACATGAGCAAGATCTTAGAGATGATGTGCATATCTCAAGCTCGGTAGGAGAGGAAGTAGCTATTAGGAGATCAACCTCGGAGCCTAACAAAGTCGGTCTAATGGACAAGTTTGTGCGTCCTATTGATGGAAAATCAAGCAAGGAAGAAGCGTTGAGGCAATTAAGTATGAATGAGGCTCTATTTAAGGAGAGAGTGCATCAAACTTCACAATATGTTGCCAGATGGGTGTATACACATGGTATGTTGCAACTCCATTTGTCTTTTACTTGCAGATTTTTATTAACTTGCTTGCTGTTTTTTACTTGTTTGTGTAGCTATACCATTCAATGCTCTTCACAATGACGAGTTCAAGCAAATGTGTGAGGCCATTGGAAAGTTTGGCCCCGGGTATGAGCCTCCTAGTCAATTTGATCTTCGCGAGAAGTTGTTGAGTGAGGAATATGCAAGAACCAAGTCTTTGCTAGATGACCGTGAAGCACAAAAGATTAAGCTTGGATGCACCATTATGACCGATGCATGGATGGACATGAAGAGGAGAAGCATAATGAATGTGTGCATGCATTGTAGTGGAGGAACTTCTTTCCTCAAGTCAAAGGAGACCTCAGATGTGTCACATACCGGGGAAGTCATATTTGACCTAGTGGACAAAGCAATTGAGGAGGTAGGGGCTGAACATGTGATGCAAGTTTGCACGGACAATGCTTCCAATAATATGGCAGCAAAGAAGTTGTTGCTTGAGAAGAGGCCAAAAATATTTTGGACCTCTTGTGCAACTCACACCATTAATTTGATGCTCTAAGGAATTGGAAACATCAAAAGGCTCAAGTCCATAGTGGATCAAGCACAAAAAGTCACTATATTCATCTATGCACATCACAAGACTTTAGCATATATGAGGAAATGCACAAAGATGAGAGATATTGTAAGGCTAGGGGTGACTAGATTTGCTTCCAATTTCCTTACTTTGCAAAGCTTGGCAGAAAAGAGAGATGCTCTAAGGGGTATGGTGGTTGATAGAGCATGGGAGGAGATGCCAATTGTGAAGACCAAGAAAGGAAAAGATGCAACAGCCACCTTGATGCATGCTAATTTTTGGAAGGGAGTGACACTTTGCTTAAAGGTGTTTGAGCCATTGGTTTCCCTTCTTCGTTTAGTTGATGGGGATGTCAAGCCATCTATGGCTTGGCTTTATGGAGAAATGTTGAAGGCAAAGACCAAGATTAAGGAAGCATTTGGAAATAATGAGAACTATAGGGAGACTATAGCCATTATTGACAAGAAGTTGAAAGGAAGGCTTGATAATCCATTGCACAAGACCGCATATCTCTTGAATCCACACTACACTTATGCTAACAAAGATATCTTTGAGGATTCAAGCATGACCATAGCTCTCATGAGATGTGCGGAGCAATATCTTGGAGATGATGAGATATCCTTGAAGAAAATGATCTATGATGAATGGCTCCTATACGAAAACATGGAAGGACCTTTCAAGAAAAAGGTTGCAACTTCATGGGAAAGGGCAGATTACAATCTCGGTAAGATTAAGTGAAGTTTTGTTGCTGTTTTGCCCTAGTTTTGCCCATATTTTGCCCCTGTTTTGTTGTACTTTTGCTTGCTGTTTTGCCCCAGTTTTGCTGCTGTTTTGCCCCAGTTTTGCTGCTGTTTTTTGGCTGTTTTGCCCCTGTTTTGCTTGCTGTTTTGACCCTGTTTTGCTACTGTTTTGCTTGCTGTTTGGCCCCTGTTTGCTGCTGTTTTTTGGCTGTTTGGCCCCTGTTTTAGTGCTCCTAATGCCTAATAGTCAAAATGTTATTATTTACAGTTGGATGGTGGAAGCTCTAGGGAGCAGAAGTTCCTTTGTTACAAAAAATGGCTATGAGAATCCTCTCGTTGACTTCTAGCTCTTCCGGTTGTGAAAGAAATTGGAGCATCTATGAAATGGTTAACTACTTAACTATAGTCTCACAATTATTCAATTTGCATTGTTCGTAGTACTCTCAATCTTAACTCTGATTATTTCTTGCACTTGTAGATTCAGACCAAGAGAAGAAATAGACTAACAATGGATTGCCTCAACAATATGGTCTATATACAATTAAATACAAGGATGTTGTCCAAGAGAGAAAGGTTGAATGATAAGAAGAAAGCTGATTCTCTTCTAAGCAATGATGCGTCTGAAGCTCAAGGATGGCTCTTTGAAGGAGGGGATGATCATGCATTGGTTGTTTTTAGGGATGAGGAGGATGGAGATCAAGGTGTGCACCCGGCTACTGGGATACCATATGATGTGATAGGAGAAGCAATGGTAGCACAAGAGCAACTCCAAGTTCGTAGGAGCACAAGGGTGAGAGATCTTGAGGAGGAGGAGTTTGAGTCCGAGGAAGAGGATGTGCTTGAAAATGATGAAATTGAGTATGAGGATGATGATGAGTATTGATCACTTCGTGACTTCATGTTCATGATCATACAATCGTAGATAGATTTCTTGGAATCTTGGGGATATGATGGCATCATGCTATCCATGTGTGCTTAATTCTTGTGTGATTTGTTATGTTCTGTAGAACTTCCCGCTGGAATTACATGCATGCGTATGGTAAAAAATCACAACATATTATGGTATATTGTATGCCTAGATAGCCTTCCCTGCACCTGTCTATTTTCTTTTACCCTGAACGCTTAAGCGGCACTTAAGCTCGCCTAAGCAGCAGTTCCTCTAGGCTGAGCCTCACCGCTCGCTTAGCGCTTAGCGCTTTTTTGACCCTGGCCTAAAACACATGGATCTATCAGTGTCATTGCATGTGTATTCTCTTCCTAAACCACATGGATCCACTAGAGTCATTGCATGTGTCTTCTTTTCCTGAACTACCAATAGAGTCTTTGCATGTGTGTGATTTTCCGAAACCACATGGATCCACTAGGGTCATTTCATGCGTCTTCCTTTCCTAAACCACCACTAGAGTCATTGCATGTGTTTTCCTTTCCTAAACCACATGGATCCACCAGAGTCATTTCATGTGTGTTGCTTTCCTAATTCACATGGATCCACCAGAGTGATTGCATGTGTGTTCTTTTTCTAAACCACTACCAGAGTCATTGCATGTGTGTTCCTTTCCTAAACAACATGGATCCACCAGAGTCATTGCATGTTTGTTCTTTTCCTAATCCACCACCAGAGTCATTTCATGTGTGTTCCTTTCATAAACCACATGGATCCACCAGAGTCATTTCATGTGTGTTCCTTTCCTAAACCACCACCAGAGTCATTGCATGTGTGTCTTTTTCCTAAACCACCACCCGAGTCATTCATGTGTGTTCCTTTACTAAACCACATGGATCCACCAGAGTCATTGCATCTGTGTTCCTTTCATATACCACATTGATCCACCAGATTCATTGAATTTGTGTTCTTTTCCTAAACCACCACCAGAGTCATTGCTTTTGTGTTCTTTTCCTAAACAACCACTAGAGTCATTGCATGTGTGTTCGTTTCAAAAACCACCACCAAAGTAATTGCATGTGTGTTCCTTTCGTAAACCACATGGATCCACTAGAGTCATTGCATGTGTGTTCTTTTCCTAAACCACCAACAGAGTCATTGCATGTGTGTTATTTTTCTAAACCACATGGATCCACTAGAGTCATTGCATGGGTGTTATTTTCCTAAACCACCAATAGAGTCTATGCATGTGTGTTCCTTTCCTAAACCACATTGATGCACTAGAGTCATTGCATGAATGTTCTTTTCCTAAACCACCACTAGAGTCATTGCTTGTGTGTTCCTTTAATAAACCACCACCATAGTCATTGCATGTGTGTTCCTTTCCTAAACAACATGGATGCACCAGAGTCATTGCATGTTTGTTCTTTTCCTAAACTACCACTAGAGTCATTGCATGCGCGTTCCTTTGCTAAACAACAAGGATCCACCAGAGTCATTACATGTGTGTTTCTTTCCTAATCCACCAGGATCCACAAGAGTCATTGCATGTTTGTTCCTTTCCTACACCACATGGATCCACAAGAGTCATTGCATGTGTCTTCTTTTCCTAAACCACCACCAAAGTCATTGCATGTGTGTTACTTTCCTAAACAACAAGGATCCACCAGAGTAATTGTATTTGTGTTCCTTTCCTAAACCACATTGACCCTCTAGAGTCATTGCATGTGTGTTCTTTTCCTAAACCACCACCAGAGTCATTGCATGTGTCTTCCTTTCCAAAACCACATGGATCCTTCAGTGTCATTTCATGTGTCTTCTTTTCCTAAACCACAAGGATCCACCGGAGTCATTGCGTGTGTGTTCTTTAACTAAACCACCAATAGAGTCTTTGCATTTGTGTTCCGTTACTAAACCAACAATAGAGTCATTGCATGTGTGTTCTTTTACTAAACCACCACCAAAGTCATTGCCTATGTGTTCCTTTCCTAAACCACATGGATCCACCAAAGTCATTTCATGTGTGTTCCTTTCCTAAACAACATGGATCCACCAGAGTCATTGCATGTGTGTTCCTTTACTAAACAACATGGATCCACCAGAGTCATTTCATGTGTGTTCTTCCTAAACCACCACTAGAGTCATTGCATGTGTGTTCCTTTCATAAACCACATGGATCCACTAGAGTCATTGCATTTTTTTTGCTTTCCTAAACCACCACTAGAGTAATTGCAAGTGTATTTGTTCCCTAAACCACCACTAGAGTAAGTGCATGTGTGTTCCTTTCCTAATCCACATGGATCCATCAGAGTCATTTCATGTGTGTTCCTTTCCTCAACCACATGGATCCACCAGAGTCATTGCATGTGTGTTATTTTCCTAAACCAACAATAGAGTCTTTGCATGTGAGTTCCTTGCCTAAACCACATTGATGCACTAGAGTCATTGCATGTATGTTATTTTTCTAAACCACCACGAGAGTCATTGCTTGTGTGTTCCTTTCATAAACCACCACCACAATGATTGCATGTGTGTTCCTTTCCTATACCACATGGATCCACCAGAGTCATTGCATGTTCGTTCTTTTCCTAAACTACCACCAGAGTCATTGCATGTGTGTTCCTTTCCTAAAAGACATGGATCTTTCAGTGTCTTTGCATGTGTCTTAATTTCGTAGACTACACAGATCCACCGGAGTCATTGCATTTGTGTTATTTTCCTGAACCACCAATAGAGTCTTTGCATGTGTGTGATTTTCGAAACCACATGGATCCACCAGGATCATTGCATGTGTCTTCCTTTCCTAAACCACCACCAGATTAATTACATGTGTGTTCCTTTCCTAAACCACATCGATCCGCTAGAGTCATTGCATGTGTGTTGCTTTCCTAAACCACATGGATCCACCAGAGTCATTGCATGTGTGTTCCTTTCCTAAACCACATGGATCCACCAGAGTCATTGCATGTGTGTTCTTTCCTAAACCACCACCAGAGTCATTGCATGTGTGTTCCTTTCATAAACCACATGGATCCACCAGACTCATTGCATGTGTGTTCCTTTCCTAAACCACCACTAGAGTGATTGCATGTGTGTTATTTTCCTAAACCACCACCAGAGTCATTGCATGTGTGTTCCTTTCCCAAACAACACGGATCCAGCAGAGTCATTGCATGTGTGTTCCTGACATAAACCATATTTATCCACCAGATTCATTGCATGTGTGTTCTTTTCCTAAACTACCACTAGAGTGATTGCATGCGTGTTCCTTTCCTATACCACATGGATCCACCAGTGTTATTGCATGTGTCTTGTTTTCCTAAACCACATGGATCCACCAGAGTGATTGCATGGGTGTTCTTTAACTAAACCACCAATAGAGTCTTTGCATGTGTGTTCCTTTCCTAAACCACATTGATCCACCAGAGTCATTGCATGTGTGTTCCTTTCCTAAACCAACAATAGAGTCATTGCATGTGTGTTCTTTTCCTAGATCACCACCAAAGTCATTGCTTGTATGTTCCTTTCCTAAACCACATGGATCCACCAAAGTCATTTCATGTGTGTTCCTTTCCTAAACCACATGGATCCACCAGAGTCATTGCATTTGTGTTCCTTTCCTAAACTACATGGATCCACCAGAGTCATTGCATGTGTGTTCTTTCCTAAACCACCACTGGAGTCATTGCATGTGTGTTCCTTTCATAAACCACATGGATCCACCAGAGTCATTGCACGTGTGTTCCTTTCCTAAACCACCACTAGAGTCATTGCATGTGTGTTATTTTCTTAAACCACCACCAGAGTCATTGCATGTGTGTTCCTTTCCTAAACAACATGGATCCAGCAGAGTCATTGCATGTGTGTTCCTAACATAAACCACAATGATCCACCAGATTCATTGCATGTGTGTTCTTTTCCTAATCCACCACTAGAGTCATTGCATGTGTGTTTTTTTCCAATACCACATGGATCGACCAGTGTCATTGCATGTGTCTTCTTTTCCTAAACCACATGGATCCACCAGAGTCATTGCATGGGTGTTCTTTTCCTAAACCAACAATAGAGTCTTTGCATGTGTGTTCCTTGCCTAAACCACATTGATGCACTAGAGTCATTGCATGTATGTTCTTTTTCTAAACCACCACGAGAGTCATTGCTTGTGTGTTCCTTTCATAAACCACCACCACAGTGATTGCATGTGTGTTCCTTTCCTATACACATGGATCCACCAGAGTCATTGCATGTTCATCCTTTTTCTAAACTACCACCAGAGTCATTGCATGTGTGTTCCTTTCCTAAAAGACATGGATCTTTTAGTGTCATTGCATGTGTCTTATTTTCCTAGACTACACGGATCCACCCGAGTCATTGCATTTGTGTTATTTTCCTGAACCACCAATAGAGTCTTTGCATGTGTGTGATTTTCGAAACCACATGGATCCACCAGGATCATTGCATGTGTCTTCCTTTCCTAAACCACCACCAGATTAATTACATGTGTGTTCCTTTCCTAAACCACATCGATCCGCTAGAGTCATTGCATGTGTGTTGCTTTCCTAAACCACCACTAGAGTCATTGCATGTGTGTTTGTTTCCTAAACCACCACGAGAGTCATTTCATGTGTGTTCCTTTCCTAGACCACATGGATCCACCAGAGTCATTGCACGTGTGTTCCTTTCCTAAACCACATGGATCCACCAGAGTCATTGCATGTGTGTTCCTTTCCTAAACCACATTGATCCACAAGAGTTATTGCATGTGTGTTCTTTTCCTAAACCACCACCAAATTCATTGCATGTGTGTTCCTTTCCTAAACTACAAGGATCCACCAGAGTAGTTGCATGTGTTTTGCTTTCCTAAACCACATGGATCCACTGGTGGTATTGCATGTGTCTTCTATTCCTAAACCACATGGATCCACCAGAGTCATTGCATGGGTGTTATTTTCCTGAACGACCAATAGAGTCTTTGCATGTGTGTTCCTTTCCTAAACCACATTGATGTACCAGAGTCATTGCTTGTGTGTTCCTATCCTAAATCACATCGATCCACCAGAGTCATTGCATGTTCGTTCTTTTCCTAAACTACCACCAGAGTCATTGCATGTGTGTTCCTTTCCTAAAACACACGGATCTATCAGTGTCATTGCATGTGTCTTCTTTTCCTAAACCACACGGATCCACCAAAGTCATTACATGTGTGTTCTTTTCCTAAACCACCAATAGATTATTTGCATGTTTGTGATTTTCCGAAACCATATGGATCCACTAGGGTCATTGCATGTGTATTCCTTTCCTAAACCACCACTAGGGTCATTGCATGTGTGTTTGTTTCCTAAACCACTACTAGCGTCATTGCATGTGTCTTCCTTTTCTAAACCACATGGATCCACCAGAGTCATTGCATGTGTCTTCCTTCCCTAAACCACCAATAGAGTTATTGCATGTGTGTTCATTTCCAAAACCACATGGATCCACCAGAGTCATTGCATGTGTGTTCCTTTCCTAAACCACCACTAGGGTCATTGCATGTGTGTTCTTTTCATAAACCACCACCAGAGTCATTGCATGTGTGTTCCTTTCCTAAACTACATGGATCCACCAGAGTCATTGCAGGTGTGTTCTTCTCCTAAATGACCAACAGTGTCATTGCATGTGTGTTCCTTTCCTAAACCACATGTATCCATCACTGTCATTGCATGTGTCTTCTTTTCCGAAACCACATGGATCCACTAGAGTCATTGCATGTATGTTCGTTTCTTGAACCACCAATAGAGTCTTTGCATGTGTGTTATTTTCCTAAACCACATGGAACCACCATGGTCATTGCATGTGTCTTCCTTTCCTAAACCACCACCAGAGTAATTGCATGTGTGTTCCTTTCTGAAACCACATGGATACACCAGAGTCATTGCATGTGTGTTCCTTTCCTAAACCACCACTAGAGTCATTATATGTGTGTTATTTTCCTAAACCACCACCATAGTCATTGCATGTGTGTTCCTTTCCTAAACCACATGGATCCACCAGAGTCATTTCATGTGTGTTCCTTTCCTAGACCACATGGATCCACCAGAGTCATTGCATGTGTGTTCTTTTCCTAAACTACTAACAGAGTCATTGCATGTGTGTTCCTTTCCTAAACCACTTGGATTCACCAGAGTCGTTGCATGTGTGTTCCTGTCCTAAACCTCATGGATCCACCATAGTCATTGCATGTGTGTTCTTTCCTAAACCACCACTAGAGTCATTGCATGTGTGTTACTTTCATAAACCAATTGGATCCACCAAAGTCATTGCATGTATGTTCCTTTCCTAAACCACATGGATCCACCAGTTTCATTGCATGTATCTTCTTGTCCTAAACCACATGGATCCAACAGAGTCATTGCATGTGTGTTCTTTTCCTGAACCACCAGTAGAGTCTTTGCATGTGTCTTATTTTCCTAAACCACATGAATCCACCAGGGTCATTGCATGTGTATTCCTTTCCTATGCCACCACCAGAGTCATTGGATGTGTGTTCATTTCCTAAACCACATTGATCCACCAGAGTCATTGCATGTGTGTTCCTTTCTTAAACCCTCACTAGAGTGTTTGCATGTGTGTTCTTTTCTAAACCACCACAAGAGTCATTGTATGTGTGTTCCTTTTCTAAACCACATGGATCCACCAGACCCATTTCATGTGTGTTCCTTTCCTAAACCACATCAATCCACCAGAGTCATTGCATGTGCGTTATTTTCCTAAACCACTACCAGAGACATTGCATGTGCGTTCCTTTCCTAAACCACATGGATCCACTAGTCATTTCATGTGTTTTCGTTTCATAAACCACATGGATCCACCAGAGTCATTGCATATGTGTGCATTTCCTAAACCACAAATTGAGTCAATGCATGTGTGTTCTTTTCCTAAACCACCACCAGAGTCATTGCATGCGTGTTCCTTTCCTAAACCACATGGATCCACCAGAGTCATTGCATGTGTGTTCCTTTCATAAACCACATTGATCCACGAGATTCATTGCATGTGTGTTCCTTTCCTTTACCACATGGATCCACCAGTGTCATTGCATGGGTGTTCTTTTACTGAACCACCAATAGAGTCTTTGCATGTATGTTCGTTTCCTAAACTACATTGATGCACGAGAGTCATTGCATGTGGGTTCTTTTCCTAAACCACCACTAGAGTCATTGCATGTGTGTTCCTTTCATAAACCACCACCAGAGTCATTGCATGTGTGTTCCTTTCCTAAACCACATGGATCCACCAGAGTCATTGTATGTGTGTTCTTTTCCTAAACCACCACTAGAGTCATTGCATGTGTGTTCTTTTCCTGAACCTTATGGATCTATCAGTGTCATTGCATGTGTCTTCTTTTCCTAAACCACATGGATCTATTAGAGTCATTGCATGTCTGTTCTTTTCCTGAACAACCAATAGAGTCTATGCATGTGTGTTATTTTCCTAAACCACATGGATCCACCAGGGTCACTGCATGTGTCTTAGTTTCGTAAACCACCACCAGAGTCATTGCATATGTGTTCCTTTCCTACACCACATGGATCCACCATAGTCATTGCATGTTTGTTGCTTTCCTAAACCACCACTAGAGTCATTGGATGTGTGTTTGTTTCCTAAACCACCACTAGAGTCATTGCATGTGTGTTCTTTTCCTAAACCACCACCAGAGTCATAGCATGTGTGTTCCTTTCCAAAACCACATGGATCCACTAGAGTCATTTCATGTGTGTTCTGTTGGGCCCCCGGATTAATCCTCCGAGAATCCCTGTTATGCATACAAGCACGATCCCATGATCAGTTAGTCGTGGCACATAACCGACAAGTATCAAAGTAAGCATCCAACACATAACAAATACATGTCATACCTTATCTGCCATCATGGCTATATTGATTTGCATCAGCGGAACTTCATCAAGCGTAGAGCCTGAGCCACGCCTTAACCTATAGGCTGCTGGCTGGGAAATCGTCCTAGCTCGCATAGTCGCCACACCACCTTCTCCTTGAGATCTAGCCAAGTTAATAGCCAGGGACAATGCCAGTGAGTACTTTGAATGTTCTCGCAAACCACCTGAAGAGAAATAATAATAGCAGGAAGATATGCAATATGACTGTGGTGGTAGGAGGGCTCCAAGAGAGGTTCTTTTCTCAATTAGTTTCTCTTGTAGATATATCATCTACATATCTTTGTTGAAAATCTTTGTAAACATTTTGAAAATCTTTTAGGAATGTTTTGGAAAACATCAGGACTGGGTCACCCATTTGTTCCCGTCTTCGTGTCGTCCCACGACCAAACTCCTTTCGTTCCTTTCTGACCATCCCATGGTTAAAACCTTTCTCCTTTTCGACCATCCCATGGTCAAAATAATTTCAATGCCTTTGCTTTTCCGAAATCCTTTTTGAAAACAAAACCAGCACAGCTCTACAGAAGTTTGTCCAACCCGTCCTTAACCGCGGAAACGGCTATTCAAATAGATTTACACTCTATAGAGGTTATACACTTTACTCACACCATCCGGGTACACTACCCTGATCTTCACCGATCGTGGGTCGAGTAACCGATCAAGACTCTCCGGATGCCCACTCCAGTATAAGTGCCTACCCTATGAGTGTTATTCCCCTCAATACCGGGACATTGGGTACCGAGGACCAACCGGAGCGCATATTGCACGTCCCACGTGCGCGCTTTCAATGAGGGGCTCATAGTAATGCGCGGAGGTTTGTAGACCCTTTGTTCCTTCTCCCGGTCGAGGTCTCACATGGACCGCACCCTCCAGGGAGTTTCATCCCCTGCAGTAGTTGCGAGGCAGCTTATACCAGAATAGACAAACATCAAATCCAGCCCTGTCCCATACCAGAGTAACGTGGTCCCATACCAGAGTAACCAGGTGCATTTTTGTGAACCTTTTTCCTCCATCTTTTCTTCAGCATTTTGTAAAAACAAAACCTTTTTCTTTTTCAACAACTCTTGGGAGGTCCCACCTCACCAATGTTTTATCATAAAACATTTGGTAAAACTTTTTCCGGGGTCTTCCCATCCTCTAGCTTTGCTTTGGCTAATACAGGGTCTCCAGAGGGTTACGGTGATATACACCATCTATTCTACTAGGGACAGATAGGTCTCACCAAGGGGGTTGTACTTAATAGTAAAAAAGTGTAATAGTTCGGAGGAGCCAAACCACTACCATATATACATCAACATATAGTAATACAATGCAGTTTTAATAAACAATATATATATAACATGCATAAGTAAAATAGTAGGACAAGGCTTATGAGCAAGAAGGTGGCTTGCCTGATGATCAACAATATATATGTCCCTAGACTTCTTCTTTAGATAACCCCAGAATACCATTAGCAATAATAAATACCACTTCTTCTGCTCTCCGAATTCATCGCAACTATCGTCACCCCGCCAGCACATGCAAGCAAACCAGGCCACAATCAACACAAGGCATACAAGCAACAATCCAATACATTAAGCAATTGGATAATACTGAATTAAGATACAGATGGTTTTGGAGAGGGTTGGATTTAGGAGATTGAGATGGCCTTGGAGAAGGGGATGAACATCCCTTAGGGTTTTATAGTGCAGCAAATACCTAGGAGAGGGGTTTTGGACCAAGGACATATTCTGTATAACCCCATTGCGTACAAATGATACCAAAAGATAGGGTTTGATAAAATGAGACCAACAAAAGTGGTTTCACTATTTTATCACTTTTCTTTGATTTCCTATGAATTTTCTTGTGATAAAGGCTCTAGTTTTAGGGAATAAATCACCAGAAGAGTTCTGGGGCTTCAAAAATTATTTCCTTTGGTGATTAGGTAGGGTTTGATGTACTTGTTCACTGACAGTTGGAATCATGTCAAAATAATTAACATAATGCCCTCAGGAAATTCCCAAAGGAAGTTATGTGGGGTTATTGTATTTTCCACCAAATGAAATCTACAGAAGCTCTTGATTTGATTCCAGGGACACTTGGTAGGTATTTAGAATACCTTTCTGTAGGAATTGGATTCACTCTTTTTGGAGTGATTTGTTTAGTGATAATACCCCTTATAGAAGAATTTAATTCACTGAAATTCAATAGGGGGTTAATAAATCCTTATCTCCTGGTTTTGGATGCCATTGATGGTCCACTTCTCTGGGAGTTGGAATTAGCCTAATAGGTGCTGTAGATATGCCTAGGGAATTTTCTAAATTTAGAGAGGAGCTGATTTTGTTATTTTTGCTACAACAACTCAAAAGCTCCACTTGGTATGGGGCTGGGATGGCATGCAGGGTACCACTGATACCTTTCATTACAAAGAGGTTTTGTTCAAATTGGAGTTGTAAATTTAGAAGGGTTTTACCAGTATGATTTTAGAAGGGTTTTAGATACCTTATAGATATTGATTTAATATAAAGAATCTATACATAATTTGGGCTATCCAAAGGTACTGAGTGGTAAAGAAAACATACATTCATTTAGGAAAATTTAGATCTAGGCACTTTGTGTTGATTTCTATTTTAAAAAAGATTTAAACCAAAAAGTCAAAACAGATCTGGTGGAAAAATATTAAAAAGGGAATGGGGTGGGCTTGTTTTCCAGAAGGAAATGGGCCACCGGGGAGGAATCGGCCCATGAGGCAGCAACTCGCGCGGCAGGAGCGGTTTTTAAATCGCTGACGGGCAGGGCCCGGTGGTCAGCGAGGGAGGGTGGCCGAAGCGGTACGAGGCGAGGGTGGTCGTTCAATGAAATGACGATCAACGACCCTGGGGCGTCATCCTCCTTTCGATGCGCAGACAGGCAGGGGAAACCCTAGGCGGGATCAGCGGCGGCCGAGGGCTCACCTGGGGCCACGGGAAAGCGATGGGGAGCGGCGGAGAGGACACGGTGGACGACGGCGACCGCAACGGTGGGCGGCAAGGTGTGGTTCTATGCTGGGAGACAATCCACCTGCTCACGCCCGAGAGGGAGCTCGTCGGAGCCCGCTGGCGGCGATGGTAGAGGCGTTCCTAGGCCAAAAGAAGACTAGGGTTAGGTAGAGGAGGAGAAGAGGGTCACCGCAAGGTGACATGCAGAGGGAGGGAGCAAGAGGGGAGGGACCTTGCTCGATTTTTGGAGAAGGGCCAAGGCTTCTTATCCTCCTTCTCTTGGGCGGCACCGAGCAGGGGAGAGGGAGTGGGGGTGCTGGGGTGGTAAGAGGGAGCAGAGGGGGAAACTGACGGGCAAGGGGAGGCACTTGGTGGCCTCTGGCCTTTTTAACTGAGGTGGAGTAGTCCATAATGGACTTGGTCCATTGGGCATGGAGGAGAGGAGGGAAACTAGGGGCTCGTTACTGTGGGTGTGGAGAGTGGTATCTAGTCTGTATGCAGGTCAGAGAGAGGAGTGTGCATCAGCTGTAAGGGGAGAAGAGGTTTACAAATCAAGACACCCATATGGGGTTAAGCTCTAGTGTCCAAGAACTAGAGGACAAGCTACTATAGTGATTTTCTATAGTGATTACGACCAGAGGAGATGGTGGTTGCTGTGGTGAGTGGTGGTGATTCATTCTTGGTTTGGCTCACTAATTCCTTAGTTTGCCCAATTTGATCAAATAGATGGTTATGAAGAGAGTCCAAAAACTTGTATTGGACCTGATGAGGAAATGGTACTGGGAGATAGATGAGGTCAAGGTAGATATCCAGGAATTATTTGGGATTTTTTAGAGTATTTTAGGTCCCCTTAAAATCATTTATTCAAAAAGTATAGAGGTAGTTTCTAGAAGATCATTTGATAATTTTACATTGGGTAGGTGGAGTTTTTGATATGAGATGGTCCCAGATGTGAATACACACTTAGGGGAATTTTCCCAAGATTTATTGAGGCTTAAAAGTATTTAAAACAATTATTATTCCATTTCGGCCATATAAGAAAATAGGCAAAGAGAAATAATAAAACTCTTCAAAAATATTTATTTTTGAAGTGGGAAGATGGGGTATGATATGTGGGCCTTAACTGAGCCAAAAGTTGGGGAAGTGTTTGGGCAAAAACCAAACTTTCCTTTATGGGAGAAGTTTTGAAGATTGGTCTATTAAGGAGATTAAATAGATTTGGAGCCATAATAATTATGGAAAATATTTGATAGATCTTGGTGATCAAGTTAGATGATGTAGGCAAGGTGTAGCAAGCATTTGCAACCTTGGTATTGGAGAATACAAGTTGATTTTGGTGAAATACCCTAGATTAAGGATCTAGGGCGATGTTAATTTCATACCATCAAAACATGGTTGTATCCTGGAGTTCAGATCTCCCATTAGGGCATGGGGTATATGGGTGGATAGACCAAGTGATGTACATCAAAATGGTATATATATTTGAGCTTGATCTTGTTTTAGTTTCCCAAGAATTGATTTCAAACTTTGAATAAAATAAACCTGCCAAAGAACATTATCAACTAGCCTTCAAAACCTCGTGGGTTTAATAAGAAAAAGGATCCACTTGGATCAAGTGAAGTAGATATTGATAGACCTATATGAGTAGATCAGAAACATGCAAAGATTTGGTCCATAGAACCTAGGATATTGGTGTGAGCTTCTGTCAAAGTAGGCATGTTGACTAGATCTGCAGGAATAGTTAATTTCTTACATGCAAAACCATCAAGAACAGGTGTGTTGGAGGATGATCTAACCAAAGCCAAGAGTGGGCATTGGTATTCCTTAGGATGTTTAACAATATGGTTCAAGTGCATTACCAAAAATGCACAAGATTTGAGAAAGGGAGACATTCAAAAAGCTGATGTTGAAACGGATTCTAGACTTAACCAAATTTGGCAGATTTAGGGATTATGACTAGATTATGAGAGGAGATGTTTTTGATGGGGGGCAAGGTACCCAAGCATCATCAAGTGGATGATGTTGAAGTGCAGATTTAGTAGGAAGGATCCTTTCTTGATTTTGGTCTTCATTGCCTTGGAAGCTTCAAGAAGGGATCACTTCAGAAGGGATCTGGTTAGGGTTTTAGAGGATCACTTAGTAGCTAGAGATCAGATCCAGGTTGGTACTCTTTCTTACGGTGTGATGATCTGGAAGCATCTTGATCCTAGTGATGAGCTCCTAGAGTAGCTCATACTACCTCTAAGCAATCAGGTCAAGCAGTAGATCAAGGCAACTCATCTTACAAACAAATCAACTACTACTGGGGTTACAACCAAGCTTAGCTTGAGGTAAGGATGGGTATTTTGAATAGGTTGGAGTTTGAACAAGGTAAGGTCCTTGGTATCTCTACCAAGAGTAGAATTCAAAATCTTACAAAAAGGTTTTGGAGATCCTAGAGGTAAGAGTGGTAGAAGGTTTTGACTTGAAAGAATAAGGAGATTATAATAGGTTGCTTTCCAAACTTTAGGAAAATAGAAGCTACTAAAATATTTGGTTTCCAAAGGCTTATTGGCTCAGGTTTTGAAATGCCAGAATATTTGAGAATATGTAAAATGAGCCATGATGGTTTTGGTAAATAGCTTTTTGACAACAGGTGTTGAGGTAAGGAGTATATCTTCTAATACAGATTCATAAACATTGTCAAACAACAGGCAAACACTTCATCACTAAACAAGAAAAAGTTTTTGTTCCCCCTGATTTTTGCATTCTGAACAACTAATCTGGGTTGCTGAAATTGGGATGTTACAGACCTTACACCCTTAAAAGAATCTCGTCCGGAGATTCGGGAGAGTAAGGTTAGGGGATTGTGGGTCGGGTTTATACTAGGTGTCTTACGCGTACTATTTTACGGACTCCATCTTTGAAAGTGACTACTCTGTCTTTGAAGTTGAGCTTTAGTCTTCCGGGATGCACGGAGAGTTGAGCAGAGTCCAGTCCTGATTGTGAAGGATGACCTTCTTTTCCTTCTGGACTCTATATCTCAAGGGCTTAGACTGGCGGACTATCTCAATGCTGAACTTCACGGAGTACTTGTCGGAGGATAGAATCTACGGTTGGTAGTACCTCTACCTTGGGGGCGTAGCGTATCCTAATTAAAGATCTTACAGTCGATACTCCTGGGTTTGCTTCTAGTGAAGGGTTACTCTATTTTGGTGGGAAAGACGCAGTCTTTCCCCCTTAGAGCGACACTACCTTCTAGATTGGGGTCATTTGCTGACGTTGGGAGATGGCGTTGCACTTTTCGTCCGGAGGTGATTATCATCCATTGACCTTGTAAAAGCAGCTTTGGGAGAGGCGTCGATTCCATTTCTTGAATTAGAAGTCGTAGTGGGTGGGGGCGTTTATCTAGATCCTTAGTAGTTAGTTTTGGGCTAGCTAAGGGTCCATTAGGTGGGAGAATGCCCTTTTGGGGTTGACGGCATGAGAGGCGGTATTATAGGATGAGGTCATTCCGGGTTGAGTCTGTCACAACACCATGGGTAAAACATGTATGCGTGAATCTATGACTCGCATATCATCAGGATGGGTTCACGCAGGGATTAACATGTCTAAGCCGACCACGGCGAGGATACTTGAACCTTACAGAAGAATATCTAGGCTACCAGGTGCCAGGGCATTTTGAATTTTATAAGACAGGTGTAGGGGCGGTACATAGCTCTACCTATGTTGAGATATGTGAGTTTCTAGGTGCGAAAACTACTTCTATGGAACGTCCGGAGTCTTGTCGCCATTCTAAGGTTGGAGGTTTCTCCTCCGGAAATGCCTTGGCGGAGGAAGGGAGGTTCTGGGGATAGTGGCTTGCTGATTTTTCTAGCTTGAGGGACTCGTGGTTTCTTGCTCTTTTTAGGTGCCATAGCTTCTTGTTTCGACGTCTTCTCGTATTTGTCTGGACAGTAGCGGCGAAGTGGCCCGGATCACCGCAGGTGTAACATATGCTTTGCTTGACTCCAGATCCTCCTGGGGCTTGCTTTGGGAACTTTAAGGGAGTAGCGGATATTTTGGCATGTGCCATGGTAGGAGTGTTGTCGAGACCACGTTGGGGGCACTCTCGGCTGTAATGACCCGGTTGATCACATGAGTAGCAGGTACCCTTCTTGGAGTATTCCGATTTTTCTGTCTTCCTAATATTGACGCATTGGAGTTGATGGGCTTTGCCAATTAGGAGGTATAAGGGGCACTCGGCCGGGACATGGTCTTGGCCTTCATAGAGGAAACATGTGACTAGTTGTGTTGGACAAACCGCGGGAGGATGGAAGGCTCCACAGTTTGGGAAGTGCCAAGGCATTGACTAGCTTGATGTCCTTCTTCTCCGCAGCGGCTGCAGGCTTTCTTCGGGCCTTCGAGCTTCGAGGCCATACTTAGGATGTATCGGGGTGATAATCCTTGCGCCATAGAGGTAAACTATGGTAATAGCTTAGTCTTGGATAATTGGGAAAGAGGATACCAGGAGTTATACAGTTAGTAGGAGACACAGGTATGGCTTTGGGTTCCTCAAGTGATTCTCAGAGTAGTGCTTGGAGCAGGCGATTAGAACTAGGCGTGGATAGGGTTGTCGGGGATTTCATTTGTGGCCATCCTGCGGAGGAGAGGTTTCCTATGGGGGGGGGTCGAGGGGTAGCATCGGGATACACCAACAAGGTGGTCAAAGCGAACCAGAACATACAAACAAGGTGAATAGGGTGAGGGAATCGCAATGTCCTCGGCAAACAGCACACATTAAGCAACACAGAATGCACTTAGGCAAGCAAACACGGTCTACGCTAGGGACCAAGGAGTTAACTACTCGCGATGTAGGGGAATCCTATCCTTAGGACTATTGACCCTAGATATCGTCTTTCGTTATGTCGGAGTCACTATCTTGCTGATAAAGCCTTTGTCGTATCTTGGAAGCTTCTTGATAGTGCACACCTGATGTCTTCTGATTAGGAGGATTCCATTGGTAGAGCGATATTGTAGTCTTTTTGTGTTTGCTGGTAGTTGCTTGTCTTCGTCTTGTTCTCATTGTCTTCACCGGGTTCTAGATCCTAGTTATTTAAAATTTGTAGAATTGAAGTTTGGACGAGAGTTAGAGAAAACCATTTTTGAAAACATTTACTTAGAGTAAGAGAAGAAGTAGAACTGTTTGAAACTCATTGGGAAGCTAATTTTTGAAGGCCGGGGTTTTCAAAGTAAGGTTCCTATCTAACGACCATGCTAACTAAGGTTCCCCTACAGTCAGGATGGCTCTGATACCAAGTATGTGGGGCCCCCGAATTAATCCTCCGAGAATCCTTATTATGCATACAAGCACGGTCCCATGATCAGTTTGTCGTGGCACATAACCAACAAGTATCAAAGTAAGCATCCAACACATAACGAATACCTGTCATACCTTATCTGCCATTATGGCTATATTGATCAACATGAGCGGAACTTCATCAAGCGTAGAGCCCGAGCCATGCCTTAACCTACAGGAAGCTGGCTGGAAAATCTTCCTAGCTCGCATAGTTGCCACACCACCTTCTCCTTGAGATCTAGCCAAGTTAATAGCCAGGGACAATGCCGGTGAGTACTTTGAATGTACTCGCAAACCACCTGAAGAGAAATAATAATAGCAGGAAGATATGCAATATGACTGTGGTGGTAGGAGGGCTCCAAGAGAGGTTCTTTTCTCAATTAGTTTCTCTTGTAGATATAGCATCTACATATCTTTGTTGAAAATCTTTGTAAACATTTTGGAAACCTTTTTGGAAAGTTTTGGAAAACATCAGGACTGGGTCACCCATTTGTTCCCGTCTTATAGTCGTCCCATGACCAAATTCCTTTCGTTCCTTTCTGACCATCCCATGGTCAAAACCTTTCTCCTTTTCGACTATCCCATGGTCAAAATAATTTCAAAGCCTTTGCTTTTCCGAAATCCTTTTTGAAAACAAAACCAGCACAGCTCTACAGAAGTTTATCCAACTCGTCCTTAACCGCGGACACGGCTACTCGAATAGATTTACACTCTGTAGAGGTTGTACAGTTTACCCACACCATCCGGGTACACTAACCTGATCTTCACCGATCGTGGGTCGAGTAACCGATCAAGAATCTCCGGATACCCTATGAGTGTTATTCCCCTCAATACCGGGACGTCGGGTACCGAGGACCAACCGGAGCGCATATTGCACGTCCCATGTGCGCGCTTTCAATGAGGGGCTCATAGTAACATGTGGAGGTCTGTAGACCCTTCGTTCCTTCTCCCGGTCGATGTCTCACATGGACCGTTGTCTAGAGAAGGCCCACCCTCCAGGGAGTTTCATCCCCTGTAGTAGTTGCGAGGCAGCTTATACCAGAATAGACAAACATCAAATCCAGCCCTGTCGCATACCAGAGTAATGTGGTTACACAGGGTTAAGTTGTTATAACTAAACTGCAAAGAACTAGGTGCGTTTTTATAAACCTTTTTCCTCCATCTTTTCTTCAGCATTTTCTAAAACCAAAACCTTTTTTATTTTCAACAACTCTTGGGAGGTTCCACCTCACCAAGCCTTTATCATAAAACATTAGGTAAAACTTTTTCCGGGGTCTTCCCATCCTCTAGCTTTGCTTTGGCTAATACAGGGTCTCCAGAGAGTTATGGTGATATACACCATCTATTCTACTAGGGACAGGTAGGTGTCACCAAGGGGGTTGTACGTAATAGTACAAAAGTGTAATAGTTTGGAGGAGCCAAACCACTACAATATATATACATCAACATATAGTAAAATAATGTAGTTTTAATAAACAATAGATACAACATGCATAAGTAAAACAGTAGGACAAGGCTTATGAGAAAGAATGTGGCTTGCCTGATGATCAGCAATATGGCATATCCCTGGAGTTCTTCTTTAGATAATCCTAGAATACCATTAGCAATAATAAATATCACTTCTTCTGCTCTCCGATTTCATCGCAACTATCTTCACCCCGCCAGCACATGCAAGCAAACCAGGCCACAATCAACACACGGCATACAAGCAACAATCCAATACATAAAGCAATTTGATAATACCGAATTATGATTCAGATGGTTTTGGAGAGGGCTGGATTTAGGAGATTGAGATGGCCTGGGAGAAGGGGATGAACATCCCTTAGGGTTTTATAGTCCAGCAAATACCTAGGAGAGGGGTTTTGGACCAAGGACATATTCTATATGACACCATTGTGTAAAAATGATACCACCAGATAGCGTTTGATAAAATGAGACCAACAAAAGTGGTTTCACTATTTTATCACTTTTCTTTGATTTCTTATGAATTTGCTAGTGATAAAGGCTCTAGCTTTAGGGAATAATTCACCAGAAGATTTCTGGAGCTCCAAAAATTATTTCCTTGGGTAATTAGGTAGGGTTTGATGTACTTTTTAAATGAGAGTTGGAATCATGTCAAAATAATTAGCATAATTCCCTTAGGAAATTTCCAAAGGCAGTTTGGTGGGGTTTTTGTATTTTTCACCAAATGAAATCTACTGAAGCTTTTGATTTGATTCCAGGGACACCTGGTAGGTATTTAAAATACCTTTCTATAGGAATTGGATTCACTCTTTTTGATGTTGTCAAATACCTGGAGTGATTTGTTTAGTGATAATACCCCTTACAGAAGTATTTAATTCACTGAAATTCAACAGGGGGTCAATAAATCCTTATCTCCTGGTTTTTGATACCATTGATGATGCAGTTCTCTGGGACTTGTAATTAGCCTAATAGGTGTTGTAGATATGCCTAGGGAATTTTCTAAAGTCAGATAGGAGCTGATTTTGTTATTTTTGCTACAGTAACTCCAAAGCTCCACTTGGTATGGGGTTGGGGTGGCATGCAGGATACCACTGATAACTTTCATTTCAAAGTGGTTTTGTTCAAATTGGAGTTGTAAAACTACCAGTAGGATTTTAGAAGGGTTTTAGATACCTTCTAGATATTGATTTAATATAAAGAATCTATACATAATCTGGGCTATCCAAAGGTACTGAGTGGTAGAGAAAACAAACATGCATCTAGGAAAATTTAGATCTAGGCACTTTGTGTTGATTTCTATTTTTCAAAAGATTTAAACGAAAAAGTCAAAACAGATCTAGTGGAAAAATATTAAAAAGGGAATGGGGTGGGCTGGTTTTCCGGGGGGAAATGGGCCACCGAGGAGGAATCAGCCCACGAGGCAGCAACCCGCACGGCGGGAGCGGTTTTTAAATCGCTGACGGGCGAGGCCTGGTGGTCAGCGAGGGAGGGGGGGCCGAAGCGGTACGAGGCAACGGTGGCCGTTCGATCAAATGACGATCGACGGCCCTGGGGCGTCGTCCTCCTCTCGACGCGTAGACAGGTGGGGGAAACCCTAGATGGGTTCGGCAGCGGCGGAGGGCTCACCTAGGGCCATGGGGAGGCGACGGGGAGAGGCGGAGAGGACGCGGTGGACGACGACGACCTCAACGGTGGGCGGCAAGATGTGGTTCTACGCCAGGAGACGATCCGCCTGCTCACGTCCGAGAGGGAACTCGCCGGAGCCCATAACCGGTGATGGTAGAGGCGTTCCTGGGCCAAAATAAGACTAGGGTCGGGTAGAGGAGGAGAAGGGGGTCACCGCAAGGTGACATGCAGAGGGAGGGAGCAAGAGGGGAGGGACCTTGCTCGATTTTTGGAGAAGGGCCGAGGCTTCTTCTCCTCCTTCTCTTGGGGAAGCACCGAGCAGGGGAAAGGGAGTGGGGGTGCTGGGGTGGTAAGAGGGAGCAGAGGGGCTAAATGACGAGCAGGGGGAGGCACTGGGTGGCCTCTAGCCTTTTTAACCTAGGTGGAGTAGTCCATCATGGACTTGGTCCATTGGGCATGGAGGAGACGAGGGAAACCAGGGGCTCTTTACTGTGGGTGTGGAGAGTGGTATCTGGTCTGGATGTCTGGATGCAGGTCAGAGAGAGCAGTGTGTATCAGCTGTAAGGGGAGAAGAGGTTTGCAAAGCAAGACACCCATATGGGGATAAGCTCTAGTGTCCAAGCACTAGAGGACAAGCTGCTACAGTGATTTGCTACAATGCTTACAACCAGAGGAGATGGTGGTTGCTATGGTTAGTGGTGGTGAGCCTTGGTGGTGATTCATTCTTGGTTTGGCTCACTAATTCCTTAGTTTGCCCAATTTGATCAAATAGATGGTTATGAAGAGAGTCCAAAAACTTGTAATGGACCTGATGAGGAAATGGTATTGGGAGATTGATGAGGTCAAGGTAGATATCCAGGAATTATTTGGGATTTTTAGAGTATTTTAAGTCCCCTTAAAATCATTTATTCAAAAAGTATAGAGGTAGTTTCTAGAAGATCATTTGATAATTTTACATTGGGTAGGTGGAGTTTTTGATGTGAGATGGTCCCGGATGTGAATACACACTTAGGGGAATTTTCCCAAGATTTATTGAGGCTTAAAAGTATTTAAAACAATTATTATTCCATTTCTGCCATATAAGAAAATAGGCAAAGAGAAATAATAAAACTCTTCAAAAATATTTATTTTTTAAGTGGGAAGATGGGGTATGATATGTGGGCCTCAATTGAGCCAAAATTTGGGGAAGTGCTTTGGCAAAAACCAAACTTTCCTTTATGGGAGAGGTTTTGGAGATTGGTCTATTAAGGAGATTAAATAGATTTGGAGCCATAATAATTCTGGCAAATATTTGATAATTCTTGGTGATCAAGGTATATGATGTAGGCAAGGTGTAGCAAGCATTTTCAACCTTGGTATTGGAGAATTCAAGTTGATTTTGGTGAAATACCCTATATTAAGGATCTAGGGTGAGGATAATTTCATACCATCAAAACATGGTTGTATCTTGGAGTTCAGATCTCCCATTGCGGCAAGGGGTAGATGGGTGGATAGACCAAGTGATGTACATCAACATGGTATAGAGATTTGAGCTTGATCTTGTATGAGTTTCCCAAGAATTGATTTCAAACTTTGAAACAAATAAGCCTGCATGTGTGTTCCTTTCCTAAACCACATGATTCCACCAGAGTCATTGCATGTGTGTTCTTTCCTAAACCACCACCAGAGTCATTACATGTGTGTTCCTTTCATAAACCAATTGGATCCACCAGAGTCATTGCATGTGTGTTCCTTTCCTAAACCACATGGATCCATCAGTTTCATAGCATTTGTCTTCTTTTCCTAAACCACACGGATCCACTAGAGTCATTGCATGTGCGTTCTTTTCCTGATCCACCAATGGAGTCTTTGCATGTGTGTTATTTTCCTAAACCACATGGATCCACCAGGGTCATTGCATGTGTCTTCAGTTCCTAAACCACCACCAGAGTCATCGCATATGTGTTCCTTTCCAAAACCACATGGATCCACCAGAGTCATTGCATGTGTGTTCTTCCTAAACCACCATCAGAGTCATTGCATATGTGTTCCTTTCATAAACCACCACCAGAGTCATTAAATGTGGGTTCTTTTCCTAAACCACCACTAGAGTCATTGCATGTGTGTTCCTTTCATAAACCACCACTAGAGCCATTGCATGTGTGTTCTTTTCCTAAACCACCAATAGAGTCATTGCATATATGTTCCTTTTCTAAACCACCACAAGAGTTATTGCATGTGTGTTCTTTTCCTAAACCACCACTAGATT
This sequence comes from Avena eriantha, assembly GCA_910589775.1. Taxonomy (NCBI): domain Eukaryota; kingdom Viridiplantae; phylum Streptophyta; class Magnoliopsida; order Poales; family Poaceae; genus Avena; species Avena eriantha. The sequence goes on along the minus strand of OU342742.1, from coordinate 326,472,169 downwards.
CATTCATGTGTGTTCCTTTCCTAAACCACATGGATCCACCAAAGTCATTACATGTGTGTTCCTTTCATATACCACATTGATTCACCAGATTGATTGCATGTGTGTTCTTTTCCTAAACCACCACCAGAATCATTGCATGCGTGTTCCTTTCCTTTACCGCATGGAAACACCAGAGTCATTTCATGTGTGTTCTTTTCCTAAACCACATGGATCCACTAGAGTCATTGCATGTGTGTTATTTCCTAAACTACTACCAGATTCATTGCATGTGTGTTCCTTTCCTAAACCACATGGATCCACTAGAGTCATTGCATGTGTGTTCTTTCCTAAACCACCACTAGAGTCATTGCATGTGTGTTCCTTTCATAAACCAATTGGATCCACCAGACTCACTGCATGTGTGTTCCTTTCCTAAACCACATGGATCCATCAGTTTCATTGCATTTGTGTTCTTTTCCTAAACCACATGGATCCACCAGAGTCATTGCATGTGTGTTCTTTTCCTGAAGCACCAATAGAGTCTTTGCATGTTTGTTATTTTCCTAAACCACATGGATCCTCCAGGGTCATTGCATGTGTCTTCCGTTCCTAAACCACCACCGCAGTCATCGCATGTGTGTTCGTTTCATAAACCACATGAATCCACCAGAGTCATTGCATGTCTGTTCCATTCCTACACCACCACTAGAGTCATTGCATGTGCGTTATTTTCCTAAAGCACTACCAGAGTCATTGCATGTGTGTTCCTTTTATTTACCACATGGATCCTCCAGTTTCATTTCATACGTCTTCTTTCCCTAAACCACATGGATCCACCACAGTCATTGCATGGGTTTTCTTTTCCTGAACCACCAATAGAGTCATTACATGTGCGTTCCTTTCCTAAACCACATGGATCCACCAGAGTCATTGCATGTGTCTTCGTTTCGTAAACCACCATCAGAGTCATTGCATGTGTGTTCCTTTCATAAACCACCACCAGAGTCATTGCATGTGCGTTCCTTTCCTAAACCACATGGATCCATAAGAGTCATTGCATGTGTGTTCTTTTCCTAAACCACCACAAGAGTCATTGCATGTGTGTTCCTTTCCTAAACCACATGGATCTATCAGTGTCATTGCATGTGTCTTCTTTTCCTAAACCACATGGATCCACCAGAGTCATTTTATGTGTGTTCTTTTCCTGAACCACCAATAGAGTCTTTGCATGTGTGTTATTTTCCTAAAGCACATGGATCGACCAGGGTCATTGCATGTGTCTTCATTTCGTAAACCACCACCAAAGTCATAGCATATGTGTTCCTTTCCTAAACCACATGGATCCACCAGAGTCATTGCATGTGTGTTCCTTTCCTAAACCACCACTAGAGTCATTGCATGTGTGTTTGTTTCCTAAACCACCACCAGAGTAATTGGATGTGGGTTCTTTTCCAAAACCACCAACAGAGTCATTCCATGTGAGTTCCTTTCCAAAACCACATGGATCCACTAGAGTCATTGCATGTGTGTTCCTTTGCTAAACCTCATTGATCCACCAGAGTCATTGGATGTGTGTTCTTTTCCTAAACCACATGGATCCACCAGATTCATTGCATGTGTGTTCTTTCCTAAACCACCACCAGAGTCATTGCTTGTGTGTTCCTTTCCTAAACCACATGGATCCACCTGAGTCATTCCATGTGTTATTCATTCCTAAATCACCACTAGAGTCATTGGATGTGTGTTGTTTTCCTAAACCACCACCAGAGTCATTGCATGTGTGTTCTTTTCCTAAACTACATTGATGCACCAGAGTCATTGCATGTCTGTTCCTTTCCTAAACCACATGGATCCACCAGAGTCATTGCATGTGTGCTCCTTTCATATACCACATTGATTCACCGGATTCATTGCAAGTGTGTTCTTTTCCTAAACCACCACCATAGTCGTTGCATGTGTGTTCCTTTCCTTTACCACATGTATCCACGAGAGTCATTTCATGTGTGTTCTTTTCATAAACCACATGGATCCACTAGAGTCATTGCATGTGTGTTCTTTTCCTAAACCACCACCAGAGTCATTGCATGTGTGTTCCTTTCCTAAACCACATGGATCCACTAGAGTCATTGCATGTGTGTTACTTTGCAAAACCACATTGATCCACCAGAGTCATTGGATGTGTGTTCTTTTCCTAAACCACATGCATCCACCAGATTCATTGCATGTGTGTTCTTTCCTAAACCACCACTAGAGTCATTGCATGTGTGTTCCTTTCATATACCACATGGATCCACCAGAGTCATTTCATGTGTGTTCCTTTTCCTAAACCACCACAAGATTCATTGCATGTGTGTTCTTTTCCTAAACCAGCACTAGAGTCATTCATGTGTGTTCCTTTCCTAAACCACATGGATCCACCAGAGTCATTGCATGTGTGTTCCTTTCATATACCACATTGATTCACCGGATTCATTGCATGTGTGTTCTTTTCCTAAACCACCACCATAGTCGTTCCATGTGTGTTCCTTTCCTTTACCACATGGATCCACCAGAGTAATTTCATGTGTGTTCTTTTCGTAAACCACATGGATCCACTAGAGTCATTGCATGTGGTTTCTTTTCCTAACCCACCAACAGAGTCATTGCATGTGTGTTCCTTTCCTAAACCACATGGATCCACCAGAGTCATTGCATGTGTGTTCCTTTGCTAAACCACATTGATCCACCAGATTCATTGGATGTGTGTTCTTTTCCTAAACCACATGGATCCACCAGATTCATTGCATGTGTGTTCTTTCCTAAACCACCACCAGAGTCATTGCTTGTGTGTTCCTTTCCTAAACCACATGGATCCACCTGAGTCATTCCATGTGTGTTCCATTCCTAAGCCACCACTAGAGTCATTGCATGTGTGTTCTTTTCCTAAACCACCACCAGATTCATTACATGGGTGTTCCTTTCATATACCACATTGATCCACCAGAGTCATTGGATGTGTGTTCTTTTCCTAAACAACATGGATCCACCAGGGTCATTGCATGTGTCTTCCGTTCCTAAACCACCACCAGAGTCATCGCTTGTGTGTTCCTTTCCTAAACCACATGGATCCACCAGAGTCATTGCATGTGTGTTCCATTCCTAAACAACCACTAGAGTCATTGCGAGTGTGTTCTTTTCCTAAACCACCACCAAAGTCATTGCATGTCTATTCGTTTTCTAAACCACATGGATCCACCAGAGTCATTTCATGTGTGTTCCTTTCCTAAACCACATGGATCCACCAGTGTCATTGCATGTGTGTTCTTTTCCTAAACCACTACCAGAGTCATTGCATGTGTGTTCCTTTGCTAATGGATCCACTAGATTCATTGCATCTGTGTTCTTCCTAAACCACCACCAGAGTCATTTCATGTGTGTTCCTTTCATAAACCAAATGGATCCACCAGAGTCATTGCATGTCTGTTCCTAAACCACAACTTGAGTCATTGCATATGTGTTCTTTTCCTAAACCACCACCAGAGTCATTGCATGTGT
>OU342742.1:326434249-326468556 GCA_910589775.1 Avena eriantha | reverse complement strand
AAACCACTACTAGCGTCATTGCATGTGTGTTCCTTTCCTAAACCACATGGATCCACTAGAGTCATTGCATGTGTGTTCTTTCCTAAACCACCACCAGAGTCATTGCATGTGTGTTCCTTTCATAAACCACATGGATCCACCAGAGTCATTGCATGTGTGTTCCTTTCCTAAAGCACATGGATCCACCAGAGTCATTGCATGTGTGTTCCTTTCATAAACCACATTGATCCACCAGATTAATTGTATGTGTGTTCTTCTCCTAAACCACGTCAAGATTCATTGCATCTTTGTTGCTTTCTTTTACACTAGTGTCATTGCATGTGTCTTCTTTTCCTAAACCACATGGATCCACTAGAGTCATTACATGGGTGTTCTTTTCCTGAACTACCAATAGATTCGTTGCATGTGTCTTCCTTTCCTACAACACCACTAGAGTCATTGCATGTGTGTTCCTTTCCTAAACCACATGGATCCACCAGAGTCATTGCATGTGTGTTCCTTTCCTAAACCACCACTAGAGTCATTGAATGTGTGTTCTTTTCCTGAACCACCACCAGAGTAATTGCATGTGTGTTCCTTTCCTAAACCACATGGATCCACCAGAGTCATTCATGTGTGTTCCTTTCATAAACGACATGGATCCACCAGAGTCATTGTACGTGTGTTCTTTTCCTAAACCACTACTAGCGTCATTGCATGTGTGTTCCTTTCCTAAACCACATGGATCCACCAGAGTTATTCATGTGTGTTCCTTTCATAAACGACATGTATCCACCAGAGTCATTGTACGTGTGTTCTTTTCCTAAACCACTACTAGCGTCATTGCATGTGTGTTCCTTTCCTAAACCACATGGATCCACTAGAGTCATTGCATGTGTGTTCTTTCCTAAACCACCACCAGAGTCATTGCATGTGTGTTCCTTTCATAAACCACATGGATCCACCAGAGCCATTGCATGTGTGTTCCTTTCCTAAAGCACATGGATCCACCAGAGTCATTGCATGTGTGTTCCTTTCATAAACCACATTGATCCACCAGATTCATTGTATGTGTGTTCTTCTCCTAAACCACGACAAGAGTCATTGCATCTTTGTTTCTTTCTTTTACACTAGTGTCATTGCATGTGTCTTCTTTTCCTAAACCACATGGATCCACTAGAGTCATTACATGGGTGTTCTTTTCCTGAACTACCAATAGATTCGTTGCATGTATGTTCCTTTCCTAAACTACATTGATGCACTAGAGTCATTGTATGTGTGTTCTTTTTCTCAACCACCACTAGAACCATTGCATGTGTGTTCCTTTCATAAACCACCACCCGAGTCATTGCATGTGTGTTCCTTTCCTAAACCACGTGGATCCACCAAACTCATTGCATGTGTGTTCTTTTCCTAAACCACCACTAGAGTCATTGCATGTGTGTTCCTTTCCTAAACCACATGGATCCACTAGAGTCATTGCATGTGTGTTCTTTTACGAAACAACCACCAGAGTCATTGCATGTGTTTTTTCCTAAACCACACGGATCTATCAGTGTCATTGCATGTGTATTCTTTTCCTAAACCAAATGGATCTATCAGAGTCATTGCATGTCTTTTCTTTTCCTGAACCACCAATAGAGTCTTCGCATGTTTGTTATTACCTAAACCATATGGATCGACCAGGGTCATTGTATGTGTCTTCCGTTCCTGAACCAACACTAGAGTCATCGCATGTGTGTTCCTTTCCTAAACCACATGGATCCACCAAGAGTCATTGCATGTGTGTTCCTTTCCTAAACCACCACTAGAGTCATTGCATGTGTGTTCTTTTCCTAAACCACCACCAGAGTCGTTGCATGTGTGTTCCTTTCCTAAACCACATGGATCCACCAGAGTCATTGCATGTGTGTTCCTTTGCTGAACAACATGGATCCACCAGAGTCATTGTATGTGTGTTATTTTCCTAAACCACCACCAGAGTCATTGCATGTTTGTTCCTTTCCTTTACCACATGGATCCACCAGTGTCATTGCATGTGTCTTGTTTTCCTAAACCACATGGATGCACCATAGTCATTGCATGTGTGTTCTTTTCCTGAACCACCAATAGAGTCTTTGCATATGTGTTTCTTTCCTAAACAACATGGATCCACCAGAGTCATTGCATGTGTGTTCTTTATCTAAACCACCACGAGAGAGTCATTGCTTGTGTGTTCCTTTCCTAAACCACATGGATCCATCAGTGTAACTACATGTGTCTTATTTTCCTAAACCACATTGATCCACCAGAGTCATTGCATGTCTGTTCTTTTCCGGAACCACCAATAGAGTCTTTGCATGTGTGTTATTTTCCTAAACCACATGGATCCACCAGGGTTATTGCATGTGTCTTCCTTTCCTAAACCCCCACCAGAGTCATTGCATGTGTGTTCGTTTCCTAAACCACATGGATCCATCAGTGTCGTTGCATGTGTCTTCTTTTTCTAAACCACATGGATCCAACAGAATCATTGCATGTACGTTCTTTTCCTAAACCACCAATAGAGTCTTTGCATGTGTGTTATTTTCCTAAACCACATGCATCCACCAAGGTCATTGCATGTGTCTTCCTTTCCTACAACCCCACCAGAGTCATTGCATGTGTGTTCCTTTCCTAAACCACATGGATCCACCAGAGTCATTGCATGTGTATTCCTTTCCTAAACCACCACTAGAGTCATTGAATATGTGTTCTTTTCCTGAACCACCACCAGAGTAATTGCATGTGTGTACCTTTCCTAAACCTCATGGATCCACTAGAGTCATTCATGTGTGTTCCTTTCATAAACGACATGGATCCACCAGAGTCATTCCACGTGTGTTCTTCTCCTAAACCACTACTAGCGTCATTGCATGTGTGTTCCTTTCCTAAACCACCACCAGAGTCATTGCATGTGTGTTCCTTTCATAAACCACATGGATCTACTAGAGTCATTGCATGTGTGTTCTTTCCTAAACCACCACCAGAGTCATTGCATGTGTGTTCCTTTCATAAACCACATGGATCCACCAGAGTCATTGCATGTGTGTTCCTTTCCTAAAGCACATGGATCCACCAGAGTCATTGCATGTGTGTTCCTTTCATAAACCACATTGATCCACCAGATTCATTGTATGTGTGTTCTTCTCCTAAACCACGACAAGAGTCATTGCATCTTTGTTGCTTTCTTTTACACTAGTGTCATTGCATGTGTCTTCTTTTCCTAAACCACATGGATCCACTAGAGTCATTACATGGGTGTTCTTTTCCTGAACTACCAATAGATTCGTTGCATGTATGTTCCTTTCCTAAACTACATTGATGCACTAGAGTCATTGTATGTGTGTTCTTTTTCTCAACCACCACTAGAATCATTGCATGTGTGTTCCTTTCATAAACCACCACGCGAGTCATTGCATGTGCGTTCCTTTCCTAAACCACGTGGATCCACCAAACTCATTGCATGTGTGTTCTTTTCCTAAACCACCACTAGAGTCATTGCATGTGTGTTCCTTTCCTAAACCACATGGATCCACTAGAGTCATTGCATGTGTGTTCTTTTACGAAACAACCACCAGAGTCATTGCATGTGTGTTTTTTCCTAAAACACACGGATCTATCAGTGTCATTGCATGTGTATTCTTTTCCTAAACCAAATGGATCTATCAGAGTCATTGCATGTCTTTTCTTTTCCTGAACCACCAATAGAGTCTTCTCATGTTTGTTATTACCTAAACCATATGGATCCACCAGGGTCATTGTATGTGTCTTCCGTTCCTGAACCAACACTAGAGTCATCGCATGTGTGTTCCTTTCCTAAACCACATGGATCCACCAAGAGTCATTGCATGTGTGTTCCTTTCCTAAACCACCACTAGAGTCTTGGAATGTGTGTTATTTTCCTAAACCACCACCAGAGTCGTTGCATGTGTGTTCCTTTCCTAAACCACATGGATCCACTAGAGTCATTGCATGTGTGTTCCGTTGCTGAACAACATGGATCCACCAGAGTCATTGTATGTGTGTTATTTTGCTAAACCACCACCAGAGTCATTGCATGTTTGTTCCTTTCCTTTACCACATGGATCCACCAGTGTCATTTCATGTGTCTTATTTTCCTAAACCACATGGATGCACTAGAGTCATTGCATGTGTGTTCTTTTCCTGAATCACCAATAGAGTCTTTGCATATGTGTTTCTTTCCTAAACAACATGGATCCACCAGAGTCATTGCATGTGTGTTCTTTATCTAAACCACCATGAGAGAGTCATTGCATGTGTGTTCCTTTCCTAAACCACATGGATCCATCAGTGTAACTGCATGTGTCTTATTTTCCTAAACCACATTGATCCACAAGAGTCATTGCATGTCTGTTCTTTTCCTGAACCACCAATAGAGTCTTTGCATGTGTGTTCGTTTCCTAAACCACATGGATCCATCAGTGTCTTTGCATGTGTCTTTTTTTTCTAAACCACATGGATCCAACAGAATCATTGCATGTATGTTCTTTTCCTAAACCACCAATAGAGTCTTTGCATGTGTGTTATTTTCCTAAACCACATGCATCCACCAAGGTCATTGCATGTGTCTTCCTTTCCTACAACACCACCAGAGTCATTGCATGTGTGTTCCTTTCCTAAACCACATGGATCCACCAGAGTCATTGCATGTGTATTCCTTTCCTAAACCACCACTAGAGTCATTGATTGTGTGTTCTTTTCCTGAACCACCACCAGAGTAATTGCATGTGTGTTCCTTTCCTAAACCACATGTATCCACTAGAGTCATTCATGTGTGTTCCTTTCATCAACGACATGGATCCACCAGAGTCATTCCACGTGTGTTCTTTTCCTAAACCACCACCAGAGTAATTGCATGTGTGTTCCTTTCCTAAACCACATGGATCCACTAGAGTCATTGCATGTGTGTCCTTTCCTAAACCACCACCAGAGTCATTGCATGTGTGTTCCTTTCATAAACCACATGGATCCACCAAACTCACTGCATGTGTGTTCTTTTCCAAAACCACCACTAGAGTCATTGCATGTGTGTTCCTTTCCTAAACCACCACTAGAGTCATTGAATGTGTGTTCTTTTCCTGAACCACCACCAGAGTAATTGCATGTTTGTTCGTTTCCTAAACCACCTGGATCCACCAGAGTCATTCATGTGTGTTCCTTTCATAAACGACATGGATCCACCAGAGTCATTGCACGTGTGTTCTTTTCCTAAACCACTACTAGCGTCATTGCATGTGTGTTCCTTTCCTAAACCACCACCAGAGTCAATGCATGTGTGTTCCTTTCATAAACCACATGGATCCACCAGAGTCATTGCATGTGTGTTCCTTTCCTAAAGCAAATGGATCCACCAGAGTCATTTCATGTGAGTTCCTTTCATAAACCACATGGATCCACCAGAGTCATTGCATGTGTGTTCCTTTCCTAAAGCACATGGATCCACCAGAGTCATTGCATGTGTGTTCTTTCAAAAACCACATTGATCCACCAGATTTATTGTATGTGTGTTCTTCTCCTAAACCACGACAAGAGTCATTGCATCTTTGTTCCTTTCTTTTACACTAGTGTCATTGCATGTGTCTTCTTTTCCTAAACCACATGGATCCACCAGAGTCATTACATGGGTGTTCTTTTCCTGAACCACCACCAGAGTTATTGCATGTGTGTTCTTTTCCTAAACCACCACTAGAGTCATTGCATGTGTGTTATTTTCCTAAACCACCACCAGAGTCATTACATGTGTGTTCTTTTCCTAAACCACCACCAGAGTCATTATGTGTGTGTTCCTTTCATAAACCACATTGATCCACTAGATTCATTGCATGTGTGTTGTTTTCCTAAACCACCACTAGAGTCATTGCATGTGTGTTCCTTTCATAAAGCACATGGATCCACCAGACTCATTGCATGTGTGTTCCTTTCATAAACCACATGGATCCACCAGAGTCATTGCATGTTTGTTCCTTTCCTAAAGCACATGGATCCACCAGAGTCATTGCATGTGTGTTCCTTTCATAAACCACATTGATCCACCAGATTCATTGTATGTGTGTTCTTATCCTAAACCACGACAAGAGTCATTGCATCTTTGTTCCTTTCTTTTACACTTGTGTCATTGCATGTGTCTTCTTTTCCTAAACCACATGGATCCACTATAGTCATTACATGGGTGTTCTTTTCCTGAACCACCACCAGAGTCATTGCATGTGTGTTCTTTTCGTGAACCACCACTAGAGTCATTGCATGTGTGTTCTTTTCCTGAACCACCACTAGAGTCATTGCATGTGTGTTATTTTCCTAAACCACCACCAGAGTCATTACATGTGTGTTCCTTTCATAAACCACATTGATCCACTAGATTCATTGCATGTGTCTTCCTTTCCTACAACACCACCAGAGTCATTGCATGTGTGTTCCTTTCCTAAACCACATGGATCCACCAGAGTCATTGCATGTGTATTCCTTTCCTAAACCACCTCTACAGTCATTGATTGTGTGTTCTTTTCCTGAACCACCACCAGAGTAATTGCATGTGTGTTCCTTTCCTAAACCACATGTATCCACTAGAGTCATTCATGTGTGTTCCTTTCATCAACGACATGGATCCACCAGAGTCATTCCACGTGTGTTCTTTTCCTAAACCACCACCAGAGTAATTGCATGTGTGTTCCTTTCCTAAACCACATGGATCCACTAGAGTCATTGCATGTGTGTTCTTTCCTAAACCACCACCAGAGTCATTGCATGTGTGTTCCTTTCATAAACCACATGGATCCACCAAACTCACTGCATGTGTGTTCTTTTCCAAAACAACCAATAGAGTCATTGCATGTGTGTTCCTTTCCTAAACCACCACTAGAGTCATTGAATGTGTGTTCTTTTCCTGAACCACCACCAGAGTAATTGCATGTGTGTTCGTTTCCTAAACCACCTGATCCACCAGAGTCATTCATGTGTGTTCCTTTCATAAACGACATGGATCCACCAGAGTCATTGCACGTGTGTTCTTTTCCTAAACCACTACTAGCGTCATTGCATGTGTGTTCCTTTCCTAAACCACCACCAGAGTCATTGCATGTGTGTTCCTTTCATAAACCACATGGATCCACTAGAGTCATTGCATGTGTGTTCCTTTCCTAAAGCAAATGGATCCACCAGAGTCATTTCATGTGTGTTCCTTTCATAAACCACATGGATCCACCAGAGTCATTGCATGTGTGTTCCTTTCCTAAAGCACATGGATCCACTAGAGTCATTGCATCTGTGTTCCTTTCATAAACCACATTGATCCACCAGATTCATTGTATGTGTGTTCTTATCCTAAACCACGACAAGAGTCATTGCATCTTTGTTCCTTTCTTTTACACTTGTGTCATTGCATGTGTCTTCTTTTCCTAAACCACATGGATCCACTATAGTCATTACATGGGTGTTCTTTTCCTGAACCACCACCAGAGTCATTGCATGTGTGTTCTTTTCGTGAACCACCACTAGAGTCATTGCATGTGTGTTCTTTTCCTGAACCACCACTAGAGTCATTGCATGTGTGTTCTTTTCCTAAACCACCACCAGAGTCATTACATGTGTGTTCCTTTCATAAACCACATTGATCCACTAGATTCATTGCATGTGTCTTCCTTTCCTACAACACCACCAGAGTCATTGCATGTGTGTTCCTTTCCTAAACCACATGGATCCACCAGAGTCATTGCATGTGTATTCCTTTCCTAAACCACCTCTACAGTCATTGATTGTGTGTTCTTTTCCTGAACCACCACCAGAGTAATTGCATGTGTGTTCCTTTCCTAAACCACATGTATCCACTAGAGTCATTCATGTGTGTTCCTTTCATCAACGACATGGATCCACCAGAGTCATTCCACGTGTGTTCTTTTCCTAAACCACCACCAGAGTAATTGCATGTGTGTTCCTTTCCTAAACCACATGGATCCACTAGAGTCATTGCATGTGTGTTCTTTCCTAAACCACCACCAGAGTCATTGCATGTGTGTTCCTTTCATAAACCACATGGATCCACCAAACTCACTGCATGTGTGTTCTTTTCCAAAACAACCAATAGAGTCATTGCATGTGTGTTCCTTTCCTAAACCACCACTAGAGTCATTGAATGTGTGTTCTTTTCCTGAACCACCACCAGAGTAATTGCATGTGTGTTCGTTTCCTAAACCACCTGGATCCACCAGAGTCATTCATGTGTGTTCCTTTCATAAACGACATGGATCCACCAGAGTCATTGCACGTGTGTTCTTTTCCTAAACCACTACTAGCGTCATTGCATGTGTGTTCCTTTCCTAAACCACCACCAGAGTCATTGCATGTGTGTTCCTTTCATAAACCACATGGATCCACCAGAGTCATTGCATGTGTGTTCCTTTCCTAAAGCAAATGGATCCACCAGAGTCATTTCATGTGTGTTCCTTTCATAAACCACATGGATCCACCAGATTCATTGCATGTGTGTTCCTTTCCTAAAGCACATGGATCCACCAGAGTCATTGCATGTGTGTTCCTTTCATAAACCACATTGATCCACCAGATTTATTGTATGTGTGTTCTTCTCCTAAACCACGACAAGAGTCATTGCATCCTTGTTCCTTTCTTTTACACTAGTGTCATTGCATGTGTCTTCTTTTCCTAAACCACATGGATCCACTAGAGTCATTACATGGGTGTTCTTTTCCTGAACCACCACCAGAGTTATTGCATGTGTGTTCTTTTCCTAAACCACCACTAGAGTCATTGCATGTGTGTTATTTTCCTAAACCACCACCAGAGTCATTACATGTGTGTTCTTTTCCTAAACCACCACCAGAGTCATTACGTGTGTGTTCCTTTCATAAACCACATTGATCCACTAGATTCATTGCATGTGTGTTGTTTTCCTAAACCACCATTAGAGTCATTGCATGTGTGTTCCTTTCATAAAGCACATGGATCCACCAGAGTCATTGCATGTGTGTTCCTTTCATAAACCACATGGATCCACCAGAGTCATTGCATGTTTGTTCCTTTCCTAAAGCACATGTATCCACCAGAGTCATTGCATGCGTGTTCCTTTCATAAACCACATTGATCCACCAGATTCATTGTATGTGTGTTCTTATCCTAAACCACGACAAGAGTCATTGCATCTTTGTTCCTTTCTTTTACACTTGTGTCATTGCATGTGTCTTCTTTTCCTAAACCACATGGATCCACTATAGTCATTACATGGGTGTTCTTTTCCTGAACCACCACTAGAGTCATTGCATGTGTGTTCTTTTCGTGAACCACCACTAGAGTCAGTGCATGTGTGTTCTTTTCCTGAACCACCACTAGAGTCATTGCATGTGTGTTCTTTTCCTAAACCACCACCAGAGTCATTACATGTGTGTTCCTTTCATAAACCACATTGATCCACTAGATTCATTGCATGTGTGTTCTTTTCCTAAACCACCACTAGAGTCATTGCATGTGTGTTCCTTTCATAAACCACATGGATCCACCAGAGTCATTGCATGTGTGTTCTTTTACTAAACCACCACCAGAGTCATTGCATGTGTGTTTTTTCCTAAACCACACGGATCTATCAGTGTCATTGCACGTGTATTCATTTCCTAAACCAAATGGATCTATCAGAGTCATTGCATGTGTGTTCTCTTCCTGAACCACCAATAGAGTCTTCGCATGTTTTTTATTTTCCTAAACCACATGGATCCACCAGGGTCATTGCATGTGTCCTCCGTTCCTGAACAACCACTAGAGTCATCGCATGTGTGTTCCTTTCCTAAACCACATGGATCAACCAACAGTCATTGCATGTGTGTTCCTTTCCTAAACAACCACTAGAGTCATTGCATGTGTGTTCTTTTCCTAAACCACCACCAGAGTCATTGCATGTGTGTTCCTTTCCTAAAACACATGGATCCACCAGAGTCATTGCATGTGTGTTCCTTTGCTAAACCACATGGATCCACCAGAGTCATTGTATGTGGGTTATTTTCCTAAACCACCACCAGAGTCATTGCATGTTTGTTCCTTTCCTTTACCACATGGATCCACCAGTGTCATTGCATGTGTCTTATTTTCCTAAACCACATGGATGCACCAGAGTCATTGCATGTGTGTTCTTTTCCTGAACCACCAATAGAGTCTTTGCATATGTGTTTCTTTCCTAAACCACATGGATCCACCAGAGCCATTGCATGTGTGTTCTTTATCTAAACCACCACCAGAGAGTCATTCCATGTGTGTTCCTTTCCTAAACCACATGGATCCATCAGTTTGATTGCATGGGTCTTATTTTCCTAAACCACATTGATCCACCAGAGTCTTTGCATGTCTGTTCTTTTCCTGAACCACCAATAGAGTCTTTGCATGTGTGTTATTTTCCTAAACCACATGGATCCACCAGGGTTATTGCATGTGTCTTCCTTTCCTGAACCACCGCCAGAGTCATTGCATGTGTGTTCCTTTCCAAAACCACATGGATCCACCAGAGTCATTGCATGTGTGTTCCTTTCCTAAACCACCACTAGAGTCATTGCATCTATGTTCTTTTCCTAAACCAACACCAGACTAATTGCATGTGTGTTCCTTTCCTAAACCACATGGATCCACCAGAGTCATTACATGTGTGTTCTTTTCCTAAACCACTAGAGTCATTACATGCGTGTTCCTTTCCTAAGCCACATGGATCCACCAGAGTCATTGCATGTGTGTTATTTCCTAAACCACCAGCAGAGTCATTGCATGTGCGTTCCTTGCATAAAGCACATGGATCCAGCAGAGTAATTGCATGTGTGTTCCTTTCCTAAACCACTACGAGAGTCATTGCATGTGTGTTCTTTTCCTAAACCACCACCAAAGTCATTGCATGTGTGTTCCTTTCCTAAACCACATGGATCCACCAGAGTCATTGCATGTGTGTTCCTTCTATAAACTACATTGATCCACCAGATTCATTGCATGTGTGTTCTTCTCCTAAACGATGACCAGAGTCATTGCATGTGTGTTCCTTTCTTTTACCACATGGATCCACCAGCGTCATTGCATGTGTCTTCTTTTCCTAAACCACATGGATCCACCAGAGTCATTACTTGGGTGTTCTTTTCCTGAACTACCAGTAGAGTCTTTGCATGTGTGTTCCTTTCCTAAACTACATTGATTCACCATAGTCATTGCATGTTTGTTCTTTTTCTAAAGCACCACTAGTGTCATTTCATGGGGATTGTTTGTTTGTGGTACCAAACTTCTCGGGCGAGTGCATCCAGGTACCCTACTTGTCATCAATCACGCGGAGGTGCCGAAGTAGAATCGCTAATTGTCCAGAAGGGCCAAATGGGGGTGAATAAAAATCCAAAGGCCAAACGGTCGTTCGAACTAGACGAAAAATGGCTGAACTCAAATAGCGTCGTTAGGTCAACTATTCTTGGCCTGCCCTGTCAGTATTCCCCGTTATCTTTTGCGGTCGTGGACTAGATTACCCCTGCGTGGACGAGATCCCTGAGTGGACCTGATCTATTTCTTTGCTCTTCTCTGGTCTTCTCCCCTGCTTCCCTCCCCATAACATTTGCTCAGCTCCGGCTTCTCGTCTCAGATCGGAGCTCGCACTTGCTCTCAGATCAACCTCCCTTGCCTCTAATCGAAGCTCGCAGCCGTCATCGCATCGTCTGCCGTATCGGATCATCGCGTCCCCGGACTAATATCTCGCCTCTGGCTAGTCCTTCTCGCACGGCAGAGCGTGTCCCGTCGGGCGATCCTGGTCGGCGACCTTCCTCGGGCAGTTGCGTGCTACCGTGCACCCCAGGCATGGTAGCCCTGGAACAACAGTTCGACGACCACGCTCTCATGGCCACAGGACGTCCGTCCTGCCGTGTCGCCAGCAAAGTTGATGTCGGCTTTCATGTCTCATTTTGGGATTAGACGAAACGAGGTCAAGATTGAGGTATGCGCGCTGCCATTCCATTTTTTCATCCGGTTCAAGCATAGCTCAGACACCGTGCGCGTTCTGCATTCTTCTCGTTCTTTCGAGTGCTATAGGGAGAAAATGAGCTTCATGCGTTGGCATCACGCCTGTGGGTGGGACGATCGCTTGGGGCAGCTTCGTTTCTTCTCCAAACTTGGCTTTGATGGCCTCCCGTTGGATGCTTGGGAGCCGGAGGCCCTTAAGCAGGTCGTCAGTAGCCTTGGCGGCGAGCTGGTGGAAATCGTTCCACCGAGCGAAAGATGGGTCATCAAGGTAAAGGCATGGCTGAAAGATCCTGACGTTGTTCCTAAGATGTATGAGGTGCAAATTCCAAGCAGGGCAGGGCGACAACTTTGCTGGAAGCACCCGGTCATCATCCACCTGGCGGAGGTTCTAGAATCAGTACATGGTATTCAGGGCCCCGAGGAGGCTGCCAAAAAGCATCCTCGAGTGAAGACAGAGCTCTAGTGAATTGCCGTGGTATGTGTGGCTAATGAATTTGTAGTATGGAGAGCGTATCAGGAAGTTAGCATCAACTAAAAATGTGTAATAGTTTGAATCAATGTAGTACGTGTGGGTAATGAATTTCACGTAGTATGTGTGTGTAATAGTTTGAATCGATGTAGTATGTGTGGGTAATGAGTTTGATGTAGTGTGTGTTTGTGTAATAGTTTGAATTGATGTAGTTGAACACCGTGCTTTATAATTTCTGCGAATAACCAGGGACAACCTCATAAAAAGAGGGTGGTCTGGCAATGAGCAATGTTAATTCTGTGGATGCCAGGAAAATGTAGTCTATCTCCTCTTCAAGTACAAGGTAGCTATATTTGTAACACGTTGAACTTCAGGACCATTTTGCAGACAACACAAGACAAAGGAAAAATGGTTTACAGCACAGACAACAGACACAAAATCTATAGTCTGGGATAAAAAAAGGCCAGTTAACTAGATTTAACCACAACTAGTAATTGAAGGAAATAGATACTTGATAGTATTTGCTTACAACAGTAGTACTTCCATACAAAAGGTCTTATACCTGCACAAAAGTGGGCTAATCTTCTTACTAGTTCATAGAACAATTCATCAGCATTTCATCTACAAAAACTATTCTTCAGTCTGAACTTAACTATTCTACACTGAAGAAACTACAGATCTCCATCAGAAAAGTTGGCTGGCCAATTGCCTTGAGAGGACATAAGTTCTTTGATCATTTAACCCAAACTGATCTATTGCCTTCTGATACATTGCAAATGTATCTATAATTTTTTATGTTGCATGCTTGGTTTGATCTACTTTCTTATGTTTTGTTCCAACTTTGGAGGACTTTTCATATGATTTCTTGGACTAACCTATTAACAAGATGGCAGTTACCTGTTTTCTGCTGTTTTTGGTTCCAGGAAGTCAAAAAATTAATATTCTCGGAATTGGACGGGACAAAAGCCAAAGTTGATATTTTCCTGGAAGGCTCACGGAGCCAGAAGGAAAGTTGGAGAGGGACCACAGGGTGGCCACAACACCCCATGGCGCGGGTCCCCCCAGGCCGCGCCAGGGCATGGTGTGGGCCCCCTGGCCGCCCACCGACCTTGCCCTCTGGCCTATAAGAAGCCTCCCGAGGCATAAACCCTAGATCGTCAAGCCTCCAGCCACGAAAAGTTACGTAGCGCTGCCGCCACCGAAGGGGAGATTTGGGGGACAAAAAGTCTCTCTTCCGGCACCCTGCCGGGACGGGGAAGTGCCCCCAGAGCCATCTCCACCGAGCTCCACCACCATCTCCATCACCATTGCTGATTCCCATCATGATGAGGGAGTAGTTCTCTCTCGAGGCTAAGGGTTCTACCAGTAGCTATTTGTTCATCTCTCTCTCTATGCATGATCTTATTGAGATCATGAGATTGTAATCTATAGATCTACGTTGCTACTCAAGTGCTTTAATAGATCTCTGCTCTCCCCATGTGTGCGAAAGTGATAGCGTGCTCACTATGGTGGCACTTAGGCTAGAGATTACAAATACTTGTTACGAGTTATATTTGGAGTTGGATGTCTTTATGAAATTGTGGTGTTTGTTGGACTCATCTAGTACTCAAGGTGACAGTGTGGGGTTTGCTAGATGGGAAAAGCTTACTTTGAGGTGTGTTTTTATAGCCCTACCATCGATTAGAGTGTCCAACCGGAGAGTAGTTAAGAGTAGTATCATAAAGGGAAAATATTTATGAGAGAGTGTTCACTAGTGAAAGTATGATCCCTTGGCCTTGTTTCTAAGCAGTGATACACCGTTTGCAATTAGATCTGTTACATGTTTGCTTGCTTCCATCTTTATTTCAGTTTGGCTTTAGTCTCTTCCACGCCATCAAGTTATTTTCTATCATCGTTACCGCTTATAATCATCCATACCACTTGTATTTCACTATCTCTTCGCCGAACTAGTGCACCTATACACTTGACAAGTGTATTGGGTGTGTTGGGGACACAAGAGACTTCTTGTATCTTGATTGCAGGGTTGCTTGAGAGGGAATACCTTTGACCACTTCCTCCTTGAGTTCGATAAACTTGCTGCTGTTCTACAAACCTCTACATTTGGAAGCCCAACAACTGTCTACAAGAATAGAAGTGCGTAGACATCAAGCTATTTTCTGGCACCGTTGCCGGGGAGGAAAGGTAAAAGGTATTCACATTGGAGGATTAAAGAAGAAGAACCTCCCACGGCAAACGCCTATTTTCCGGTGTGAGTGCTCGAAGTTATTTCCTTTAGATTCTGCAATTTTGTCTTTTTGTTTCTTGTTTTCACTAGTTAGGCTTAATGGAAAACAACAACAAAATTAGAGAGCTTTATAGTATTTATCTTGAGTTAGGCCATGAAGTGTTTGAAGAGAAAATTAAAAAATCTATGGAACTTTATTTGCGTGATAATAGCAATGTTATTAGTATGAATTCTTTGAACACCATTATTGCTAATGCTATGGAAAAGTCTAAGCTTGGGGAAGCTGGTTTTGATGAGAATGATCTTTTTAGTCCCCCAAGCATGAAGGAGAAAATTTACTTTGATGATACTATGCCTCCAATATATGATGATTACAGTGATGAATATGATATTTTCAGTCCACCTACTATTGAGGAGGAAAGTAATTATGATTACAATATTCCTCCTATATTTGATGATTATGGTGATGAGAATAATAATGATAGCTATTTTGTTGAGTTTGCTCCCACTATGATTAATAAGAATGACTATTCTTATAGGGAGAGTAATAATTGTTATATGCATGTGGCTCGTGATAAGAATGTTTTATGTGATTGTTATATTGTTCATTTTATTCATGATGCTACTGAAAGTTATTATGAGAGAGGGAAGCATGGTTTCATATGTCCCAACAATATTAAGTTTCCCCTCTTTATGTTGAAAATTTTGAAGTTACACTTGCTTTGCCTTACTATGCTTGTTACTTTGTGCTTTCATGACTTGTTTCTTTATAAGATTCCTATGCATAGGAAGTGGGTTAGACTCAAATGTGATTTGAATTTTCTTCTTGATGCTCTCTTTTACTTCAATTCATATTTCCTATGTGAGCATCTTCTCAAACTATCATGCCTAACTTAAAGGCGTTAAAGAAATGTACTTATTGGGAGATAACCCAAAAGTTTTAGATGAGTCTTGGAAGTTATTACCACTGTAATAACCTCTCCTTATCCTTTTTATTTGCTTTTTGTGCCAAGAGTAACCTCTAATGAGAGAGAAGTAATGATTGGAAAAGTTGCTGTCCTGAAACAGATTTCTGTGCTTCACCGTAAAAATTCGTGTAAAATCTCTGAACGTCTTTTTGAGGCATCATTTTTTGTGCTTCTGCCCCAGGTTGTTATCTAACGTTCGTTAGTTCAACACTTTTTTTATTTGAGCTACAGAAGGGCTTCGAAAAAATTCGTCTTTACCTTTTGGTCTGTTTTGACAGATTTCTGCCATTTTCTGCATTTGCTTCTTGTTGGTTCCTTTTTGAGTTCTTTTGGGGAATTGAGCTTTTTGAGGGAAGTGCTTCAGTATCTAGTGTTCTAATGGAAGTTTATTGGTGTTGGAACTGAACCTTAAGACTTATTATCTTGAGTGCACTAATGTGCTAATAAAGATTGTGTGAAGTTTTGTATGAAGGAAAAATTTCAGGTGTATGGAAGGAATGAGTAATGAGATGAAGGATGGACTAAAGCTCAAGCTTGGGGATGTCACGCGTGTCACCCCAAGAAATATCCAAGAAGTACAAGCGTCAAAGCTTGGGGATGCCCAGGGTATCCCCTTCTTCATCAATAAAAATCCCAGGTTTCTTCCAAACGCTTTATTTTTATTGTTTCATGCATAGTTGTGTTGTTCTTGGAGCGTCTTCTTTTTCGTTTTCGTTTTGGTTTTTAGTTTTCTTGGTTTTCTTCGTTTTCTGAATAAATTGGTTGGACCCCCTGTTTCATACATCTGGTTTGCAAATAGTTTGGTTTGGTTTGGAAAAGAGTAGGAAAGTTCATGCTTATGTGGTAAAAAGAGCTTGTTTTTGACTGTGGCCTATGCTTTGTCATGCCATGCTTGGTATTGTTCTGGCTTTATGCTTAGTATTCTTTGTTGTAGCATGACTTGTTATAAACAATTGAGATTGCTTAATGTGCCTTGGATGAATCATGCGTTGTTTTAGCATATTAAAGCATAGTATTGTGGTATTCTCCTTTGATGCTTTATTTGGGTTGACTTGGCGCATGCTCACACCATGTTATGACAATCTCAAGTCACCATAGCCTTTATGATCCTTTAGTTTTCAACTTGTAGTATCACTTTATGCTTTGATCAATGATGTTTTGTCGCTCTGCATGATTATGGCCATTATTGCTCTCTTAGTTTGTCGCTCCCAGTCTTTTGCTAGCCTCCACAACCAAGTATGAGTTCCACTCATGCATCCAACTCCCTAAACCAAGTTATTCCAAAGAGTCCACCATACCTACCTACTAGCTTATGCTATTCCAGGTATATTCATGCTTTTGTTTACCTTCCAAATTAAACTTGTTATGAGAAAACTAGTGATTAAAGCTCTCACGAACTTGATGGCACACTTTACTTTTCTTGCCCTTAATAAACTTGAACCATTGTGTCGTCTACGTTGTATATGCTTGCACTTATTTGTTGGGGATTAGCAGAACCATGCTGTCATGGGGAACGCTTTCAACATTGCACTTGGTACTTGTACCTAGTTGATATCGTGCTCTTTTGTATATGGATGTCGTCGATGTGAAATGAAAGGGGAGCTTGTAAGTCCATGGAGTTATGTATATGTGTTAGAGAAACGCCTGGGCCGCTGGTCTAATCCATGCTGACATGGTGGAAACCTGCAGCGTAACCATAATGAGATGTCTATGAAGCATTCTTCTTATAAAAAAAGATTCCTATATTGAGAAAAAAGAGAAAAAGAAAAAAAGATACTATGAAAAGAGGAAAGAGAGAAAAAAAGCACCATCTTCCCATGGTAAATAAGAAGAATGCTGAGACGCTTGTTGTCTGCTTGCCTTGTCATTTTGATATGGGGATTCTTCCGTATCATCAGGCAAGGGGTACCCGTTGGCGGTTCTCTCTGATACACATATACTTACAATGAGAAGAACTTACCGGTGACTAAACTTGAGTAGCATGAGGAGCGACCCTCATATACAAGGGACATGAGATTTCTGACTTATACTTCGTCAAGCATGTACACCATAGTTTGTTCACTTTAACCTTAATCACTTCAAGATGCTTATGATAGGGGCAATGAGAGCTGAAAGCTATAAGTACCACAATTTTTCGAAGCTCTTTATGAGACTTGAATCCCTACTTCCTTTTATAAAGGCCTTTCTTCCACCATTACATTGAGTCTCTACCTTCTAACTTTATGCACCTACTTTGAGAGCATAGTGTCCATTCTTAGTTCTATGTGCATTGTCCCAATACTAGTTGATTGATGCATAACTTGATATTGCTTGTTTTAAACTATTTGTATCTAGTCACTCTTATGAACTTTGAAGGTGTCCTATGCAATTATATTTGCTACTCTATGAGGGAAAAGCTGAATGCCATTATTCTATGTTTTCTTTATGTGAAACAAACAAATGTCTTGCAAAGAATTGTTATTCATGAATCTTTTGTTTGTGCCTTTTCATGTTGCAACTTAGTTGCTTTGTCTTATTGCTAGAACTTTGTCTTTCATGTTATGGTTGAAGTACTATGATCCCAGCTTTCAATGCTTTACAAACACTTTGATCAAGTTTATGATGGTGCATGTCACCTCAAAAATTATTCTTTCTTTTATCACTTACCTACTCGAGGACGAGCAGGATTTAAGCTTGGGGATGTTGATACATTGCAAATGTATCTATAATTTTTGATGTTGCATGCTTGGTTTTATCTACTTTCTTATGTTTTGTTCCAACTTTGGAGTACTTTTAATAAGATTTCTTTGACTAACCTATTAACAAGATGCCATAGTTCCAGTTGCCTGTTTTCTGTTGTTTTTGGTTCCAGGAAGTTAGAAAATGAATATTCTCGGAATTGTACAGGACAAAAGCCAAAGTTGATATTTTCCCGGAAGACTCACGGAGCCAGAAGGAGAGTCGGAGAGGGGCCACAGGGTGGCCACACCACCCCATGGCACGGGTCCCCCAGGCCGCGCCAGGGCATGGTGTGGGCCCCCTGGCCGCCCACCGACCTTGCCCTCTGGCCTATAAGAAGCCTCCCGAGGCATAAACCCTAGATCGTCAAGCCTCCAGCCACGAAAAGTTTCGTAGCGCCGCCACCACCGAAGGGGAGATTCGGGGGACAGAAAGTCTCTGTTCCGGCACCCTGCCGAGACGGGGAAGTGCCCCCGGAGCCATCTCCATTGATCTCCACCACCATCTCTATCACCATTGTTGATTCCCATGATGATGAGGGAGTAGTTCTCTCTCTAGGCTAAGGGTTCTACCGGTAGCTATGTGTTCATCTCTCTCTCTATGCATGATCTTATTGAGATCATGAGCTTGTAATCTATAGATCTACCTTGCTACTCAAGTGCTTTAATAGATCTCTGCTCTCCCTATGTGTGTGAAAGTGACAGCGTGCTCACCATGGTGGCACTTAGGCTAGAGATTACAAATACTTGTTATGAGTTATATTTGGAGTTGGATTTCTTTATGAAATTGTGGTGTTTGTTGGACTCATCTAGTACTCAAGGTGACAGTGTGGGGTTTGCTAGATGGGAAAAGCTTACTTTGAGGTGTGTTGTTATAGCCCTACCATCGATTAGAGTGTCCAACCGGAGTGTAGTTAAGAGTAGTATCATAAAGGGAAGATATTTATGAGAGAGTGTTCACTAGTGAAAGTATGATCCCTAGGCCTTGTTTCTAAGCATTGATACACCGTTTGCAATTAGATCTGTTACATGTTTTCTTGCTTCCATCTTTATTTAAGTTTGTCTTTAGTCTCTTCCACGCCATCAAGTTATTTTCTATCACCGTTACCGCTTATAATCATCCATACCACTAGTATTTCACTATCTCTTCGTCGAACTAGTGCACCTATACACCTGACAAGTGTATTGGGTGTCTTGGGGACACAAGAGACTTCTTGTATCTTGATTGCACGGTTGCTTGAGAGGGAATACCTTTGACCACTTCCTCCCTGAGTTCGATAAACCTTGGGTGATCCACTTAAGGGAAAACTTGTTGTTGTTCTACAAACCTCTGCACTTGGAGGCCCAACAACTGTCTACAAGAATAGAACTGCGTAGACATCACCTTCCCGCCAAACTACAAGAAATCTGCATCGTTCATGGACGACCGATTTGCGTGCGCCAGTCCCGGTTCAGTTGGACCATCCGCGCTGCTACAACGATTTCTTCGATACTGAAATTCGGCATCTTCTTCTTGGGATCATAGGTCCATATGAACTGGAACCTGAATTTCGGCGCTAAGCTGATGCCCGCCGCCGGTTCCGGTAGTCGAACAGTCCAGCATGTTGAGTGCAGACGCTTGGTCGCTGCCATGGTACGGCCTCCGATGGTGCATTGGATGGAGCGTCTTTGCCGCACACGGCGTGTTCCCAGCCTCCCCCACTATGGTAAGGTAGACTGCGCCGAACCGTGGATGTGAGAGTTCCTAGACCTTGGCACTGCCCTGTTCGAGGGTGTCTGCCCTCGGCGGCATGCTCTCATGAACGATTTGATACGTACCTTATTCCCACTACCTAGAGCATGCTGTAATGCCACCGCGCGATTTCTCCACATCACTCTCTTGGTACTGCTTGCCGCATCCGGCGCGGGACGACGCCGGTTCCACGGCCATGGCCGATTTGGCGCATTCGGCGATATCATCCGCCTAGCAGGGCAATGGGAGACCGACCTTGAAGTAGAGCTTCATGGCCTGCCTTAGATATCATCCGCCTAGCAGCCGCCGCGATACCCTAGTTTCGGCGGCTATCGCGGCGGCTGCGGCGGTTGCTTAGGCGGGGCCATGTTACCCTAGGTGGTGCGGCGCGAAGGAGCTGCGCAAGGTGAACTGTGGTTTTTCAGAGAAGGGGAGTGAAAGACTGACAGTAGGTTTGTACTACGGGCACGCGTGAAAATAACCATCTCCCATTTCCTTAGATGGTAATAATTCGACACTCGTTGCATTAACCGCTCAATCTTTATTTCCCTTCTCAGCATAAGAGTGCGAACGTATTAAAAAGATCGGTCGTGGCTATCCACCTCATCGGGCAATGTACCAGGACAGGTAGGAGACCGAGTTTCATTTTAGAAATGTTGACGACTGTGCCCTTATGTTTATACGATATTATTTCTATGCCACTATGTACCGTCGATTGTACCAACACCATCAGAAACAGGGGATGACGACGTGGCATGTTTTTTAAAGGGCATCAGAAATAGGGGATGACGACGTGGCATGTTTTCTGATTAGCGGGCCTGCCTCCTCCACCTTCGATGGCGTGCATCCCAGGTTCAAGGGATGGTGCCGCCCACCAACAAATTATTGTGCAATTTCCCAGGTTCAAGGGATGGTGCATCCCAGGTTCAATTCCGGCACTGAGCTAATGCCCATCGCTGGCTCCGTCTGTCGAACACAGAGAATTCTGAAAGAAGCTACTAAAAATAAATACTTTAATTGTGAAAGTACTAAAATTAAATACATTACAATTTTTTCTGAAAGGTAATACGCATACTGCTGATCGAAATAATATAAATACAGTACAAATTTCTACTTCGAAAAATAGACCTGAAAATGCTAGCAAATAACCTAGGATGCATATAGGATTCATTCTCCCCTATATTTTTCGTCATCGTCGGCTCCCGCGTGCTGCAACACATGTTCAGAGAACTCTCTCCGTCTGCAATGTGCTGCCAGTATCTCATCCAGAGGGTAAGGCCTCGGTGTATGTTCTAGACTTAAGCCATACGTCATTGTTGATTCCTTTTCCCAGGCTTGAACCTGATGATCGTACAGTCTGATATAATTCCTGTAGTATATGCAACCGGGGTTGACTGTGGGGTGTAACCTGGTTTCAATGGAGATAGACCGATGGTAATAAACAAAGAGGGCACGACTTCCAATGTCACCAACAGCCTCGATACAGCGGTTCTTCGTGTCCACCCGGTACAACACCGGTTGCCCTTTGGCAAAATCCCCGTTCAACACAAGAATAAGATCACCATCTTACTCAGCTAGGTAAAATATCGAGCCTCCGCGTACCTATTCAAAGACTGAGGCTGAAATTATTTTGGCCATCGTGACAGTGCTCGCACGCTGCTCTAACTAGATGTTGGTCGACATGATGTCTCTATTCTCAAGTAATGCATATACTTCCCCCCAGAATGCTATCATGTAGACTAGAAACGTATGAGGAGGTGGCGAATACAATCATTCTCCAAATGATTCATTGATTTGCCTCGTTGGGGTGCTCTCATCGTCCCATGCAATATGGTCTGGATAATCTGTGCAAACGAACACCATCGTCGAGGAATTCATCACGACGACAGATTGTAGAAGATCAGATGGGATGTGTGCTTGAAACTCAGTGTTAGACTTATGAGTGATTGGGTTCAGAAGCTGAATCTAGTATGGCAACGCCCTCTGAGCAAGCATGATGATGCCACGAGAAACACCGACGAAGTAGAATATTTTGGAAGAAGAGTGCATCAGTTAGCACTAAGATGTTTACAATGGAAAATATAAATAAATGAATGTTATATATATATATATATCGTATGTGAATGTGAACCTGCGATGGACGTCCATTAGATTCGTCTTAAAGCAACGACTAGTGGCGAGGTTGAGGAAGGTGAAGTCGCCAACATCTGGAAGTGTGTCATCTATCATGATCTAGTTGTTGAGATGGAATTCGGGCACCTTTAAAGTGCGGCGCCAATCAGTGCAGACTTTCCGACAAGGAGCATAGGTGTCGATGTACTCCTCTTTCTCCAGCAAGTAGTCGGCAATCTTGCGAAGTGGGCCGGCCGGGAGATCGGACCAGTTTCTCTTCATCCGGCTACTCACGATGGCTTACGTGCAGGAATGTTTTGATCGAGGAAGAAAGAAGAACTACCACTACCAGGAGAAGAAGAAGAAGAGGAGAACAGACGAGGGAGACGAAGCGGAACTGCCACTACGAGGAGACAAGGAGACGAGGGAGAAGAAGCAGAACTGCCACTTCAAGTTTGGATCAACGGGCTTTGTTTTTGAACAAGCACGTGAACTCGCCTTGCACTGCATGCATGTTTTGGTCAAACAGACTGACATGTGGGACCGGCTAAAAATTTCCATTAAGTGCTACTGTGCATAGTGCGCTGACATGTGGCATGTTTTCTGACTGGTGGGCCCGCCTCCTCCACCTTCAACGGCGCACGTCCTAGGTTAGAGGGCTGGTGCCGCCCACCAACACATTATTGTGCAATTTTCCATGTTTTGTCACAAATAGCTCCGCTCCTCTGCTACTGCCGCCGCCGCTCCGTTTAGTCGTGCACCGCTCTCGTCATCCCCTTGGGCCTTCGTCCTCCCGCCCTCCCCTCCCTGCCATCCCCCCACATCCCCTCCCCTTCCCTCCCTGCCCTGTCTCCTTGCCGCCGTCCATCGCCCAGGTGCGTCTGGAAATGAAAACCGAGAGTCGACCATTGGGTTAGGTGCCCAACAACGCTAGTGATTCGGATCCCGCTCGGAGAAGCATCCTGCAAGGCTTGAGAACACGGATATGGGTCCTGCATGGCTGAAGAGCACGGAATCTCCTTCAAGTCTGGAGAGCATAGAGGAGAATGAAACAGGGGAAGAGGAAGCGGGGTGCAGAGATTTGGAGGTATGGAGCCCGGAGAAGGTGCCGTGCGTCCACATTGAAGGGTAAGAACTGTGATTCCTTTACTGCATACCCCAATTAGCATTTCTAGTCTCGTGGTGATGGCAAGGATATATGTTGGTACCCGCAGGACGTCTGTACAGCTTGTCCTTGAGCATGATGCTTTGTCAAGCGAGCATGAAGACACTGAAATGGGTGGCCGTGCGGATGATGATGAGAAAGCATATCCAGACGTGGCTGCTGACCCTGATAGGATGGAGAGTAGGGAATATTTGGTTGATTCGAGCTTTGAGCCTGACTATGGGACTGATGAGGAAGAGGAATGTGAAGATGTGGAAATGGGATGTAGATACAACGATGAAGATGAGGCAGGCGAGTGATACACTTTGACAGGGACAATCCTACAATTAATGAGGGGACGGTCTTTGAGAATGTGGAGGACTGCTGATATGTAGTTGCAACCTATGCAATCAGAGTTGGGTTCGAATTTATCATTGAAAAGAGCGACCAAAAGAGATTTAGGGTGCATTGTAGGGAAAGTAATGTGTGTAAATGGAGATTACATGCATCTCCAATGCAGGGTGGACACCCATTTCAGGTTGCAATAGCTACATTTAGTTCCTGTCTTTCTCATATTTATTCTGCTCATAACTAGCTCTGAATTATTTGGATTCTTATCGAATGAAGATCAAGGTAAACACGAAGAAACACAATTGCCCTAACACTTCTTTAAGTGATTAAATTAGACCGGCGACTACCAAGTGGATTGCTGCTACTGTACTTTACTGGGTGAGGCAGGATCATAACATTGGACCTGCTGAAATCAGAGCAAAGATTAGCAATAAGTTTAACTTTCTGATTCCTTGCCACAGAGTCTTTGCTGGGAAGGATATGGATCTAGACTTCATTCAAGGTAAGTGGAATGAAAGTTTTCACATGTTGTATAGTTTCAAAGCTTAGGTAGATAAAACATCACCTAGCAGTGTTGTTGACATCGATTACGAGGTTATGAAAGGAAGAGAAAAGGTCTCGAGGTGGGTCATGTATAAGCAGGCAGATAAGATATGCTTTAGGAGATGTTTTGTCGGCCTAAAGGCATGCTGGAAGGGGTTCCTAGACGGCTGCAGGCCATACATGGCAATATGCGCAACTTCTTTAGCAGGGAAGTTCACGGACATGTTGCTTCTGCTTGTGCTTTGGACACGCATAATTGGCTTCTACCCGTAGCTTATGCTGTTCTTGAGGGTGAATCAAATGAAAGCTGGACATGATTCATGCAGAGACTACGGGCAGTAATTGGTCACCCTGAAGGCTTGGTGATACACACAGGTGCATGCGAGGGTCTTGAGAATGTTGTTGATGTTGTGTTTCATGGGGTTGAGCACAGGGAATCCATGCGGCACCTCGCTACTAACTTCACGAAGAAGTTCAACGGAAAAATCTTTGAAGAGGACTTGTGGCGATCAGCATACACATACACCCCAAGCAGACATGTTACTTACTTGCAGAACATGTATGTAGTGCCAAAGGTGAAAAATACCTTGAAGAACATCACACCAAGCTATGGGCTAGAAGAAAGTTTGGTGAGTTAAGCAAGGTGGATTTTCTTTGCAATAATTTTGGCAGAGAGTTTCAATGATAAGATTTCAGGCATGAAGACACTTGGAATTGTTATTTTGTTGGATGCAATAAGACAGTGCATAATGGTGAAGATAAATTTATGGCAAAGAATTTGTGCAAGAAAATTTTTAGGCCATAAAATAGTTCCAAAGGTGGTTATGTTATTGAATGCAAGAACCAGGGCAATGAGAACGACAAAGATGAGGATGCTCAGAAGTTCTAGAACATTGGCTGAGGTTTATGCAGAATACAAGCGTGGAAGTGAACGGAGGTACACTGTAGACATTGGAAACAAGATTTGTTCATGCAGGCAGTGGGAGATTACTGGTCTGCCATGTCACCATGCAATTTACTTCATCTTAAAGCTTGGAGGTAGTGGAACTAAAATAGAGAACTATGTCAATAACTATTTCTACGTGGACAAGTTTGCTGCAACTTATGCAGGAAAGATACCACCTATGGCTGATTAAAATGATTGGTAGATTGTCGGTCTAGGGTTCAAACTTCAGCCACCAGTTCTTAGGAGGCCACCTAGGAGGCCTAGAAAGCTAAGGATCGAAGCCTCCACTGATAAACGTTCAAGGCTGGGAGCTAGGAAAAGGAAATGCAAACGTTGTGGCGGATTTGGCCATATGAAGAGGTTGTGCAAAAACCCAGTTACACATGATATTTTCCCTGTTCACACCCCGGTGGCAGAAAATGAGGCTTCTCAGCCAGAATTGGAGGAAGAGCAGCGCGAAGACAAAGAACTTGAGGAAGTGCAGAAGGTGGAGGAAAACGGTGATGAGCACTCGGAGGAAAACGTACGTAAGCAGCCCATTTATGAAGAAGTGGAGGTGCCGGGGAGAAAAGGGTGTGAAAAGAAACAAAAGGGTAAGGGGAACGGGGAGGAAAGGCCAAATAATGGAGGTGTATTAGAATATGAAGAAGTTGTAGGGGTGATTGAGGATGTTCTTGAGGATCTTTCGGCTAACTGCAGGAGAAATAATAAATCCCTGCCAATTTCATCTTTGTAAGATTCTCCGGATGAAAGGTAAGCTTAAAAATTGTTTTATTTGCCATTTTATCATTTTTTTATCCTCATCAACTATTGCTTAATGTAGCATGGGCTAACAGACTAATAAGAGGAGCAGAAATATGCGGGCACAGTAACATCGTATGTTGAATTATATCATTGAAACTAAACTAGTTGTGTCGTCTTTATTTATTTCTAGCGCGCGCAACGTGTCTATAATGGGGTCATGTGGACCATATTACAATTTTTTAAATATTATTACATTAATTTGTTACCTGCGTATGGACACAGCTACTAGTTCCCATCTCCCTTGGATTCCCATCTCCTCTAGCACACTCCAGAATTATGGTTGTGCCATCAAGTAGCAGAGTCAGCGTATTGTCCCATTAGATGTGAATGCAATGACTTTGTTTGTTCAGAATTTGATGACTTTTGATTAGTTTGAAAGACAGATAAACCTAAAACATGTATCTAGACATGTTTTGGGTATAGATACATTTATATATCTAAAAAAACTAAGTCAGTAATATCTGGACAGGAGTAGTACACTATTACAACACACTCGATCACTTCTCCTCTGGCGCACTCCAAATTATGGCTATGCCATCAAGTGCTAGGAGCAGAGTCAGCGTATTATCCCATCCAATATGCCAGGAATGCGCGAACTTTATTTTCAGGATCGGACGAGTTTTGACTAGTTTTAAAGACAAAGACAACTAAAACATGGCCAACATATATAGATTATGACGATAATCGACTATGACTCAAGTGACCCAGATCCAAAGAGGGCATTAAGATAACATACATAGATTTAATTTATGCTTAAGCGACCCTAATCGACTATGATGCTCCCGCAGTCTCCATCATAAACGACATTGTCCGCGTCGCTGCCAGCCTCCTCCATGTCGGAATCGATGCTGACGTTCCCGGCAGCGTTCCTCCTCCTCATGGATTCTTCATGTCGCGTCGCATCGATAATGGTGGAGGTCGTATGCCCAGGCACTGCCTAGAAGCGTTGCCTCCCTTCAGGTTGTGCAGATCCGGGTGGATCTGCCGCCGGTGGGTTCTGCATAGCTTAATCAATGCAACCTGCTCCTTCTTGAACATCTTTCGCCAGTATGCGCTCATGCATGATTACCGTGCCATTGCCCTCTTCCGCTCCGGCAGCTGGCGACGGCTCTCCTCGATCTGCCTCGCCAACGCATTGTCGCGAAAGAGCGTCGCGACAGGTACCCCGACGTAGCTGAGCTCGAAGCCGGCTGGAAGCCTCGCGAACAGCGGCGCAAGTATGTCATAGTGGGCGCATCTGAGCCTCGTGCAAGCTGAGTTTGGGCCTCTCCCTCTCCATGGCAATGAAGGAACACGATCTGAGCTTCGGCATGGAGGTTAAGGGGATAAGGGCAAGGACGTAGGCCCAGCGTGGTTGGCACCACCAATCAGTTCACAGAATAGACTTCTAACAATCTAGGATCGGGTCTTCTAGAAGCCGAGAGCGGTTGCTGGTTAGCTCTGCGTCCCTATTGTTTGTGGCCAATGGCCATCGTTGAAAATAATACACATTTCAATGACAATGGTGGATCCATATGTGGTTAATTAAAAGAACACACATGCAATGAACTCTGGTGGATCCATATGCAATAACACTGGTGGATCCATGTGTGGTCTCTGAAAAGAACACACATTTCAATGACACTGGTGGATCCATATGTGGTTTGTGAAAAGAACACACATCTAGTGACTCTAGATGTGCTTAATGAGAAGAACACACGTGCAATGACACTGGTGGATCCATATGTGGTTATTGAAAATAACACACATGCAATGACTCTAGTTGTTGTTAGTAAAAAGAACACACATGCAATGACACTAGTCGATCCATAAGTGGTCTGTGAAGAGAACACACATGCAATGACACTGGTGGATCCATATGTGGTCTGTGAAAAGAATAGTCCTGAAATGACTCTAGATGTGGTTAATTAAAGAATACACATTCCAATAACAATGGTGCTTCCATATGTGGTTTGTGAAAAGAACACACATGCAATGACTCTAGCTGTGGTTAATGAGAAGAACACACAGGCAATGAAACTGGTGGATCCATAGGTGGATTGTGAAAAGAACACACATACAATGAACTCTGCTGGATCCATATGCAATGACAGTAGTGGATCCATGTGTGGTATCTGAGAAGAAGACACATTTCAATGACAATGGTGGTTTGTGAAAAGAACACACATCCAGTGACTCTAGATGTGGTTAATGAGAAGAACACACAAGCAATGACACGGGTGGAGCCATATGTGGTTAATGAAAATAACACACATGCAATGACTCTAGTTGTTGTTAATGAAAAGAACACACATGCAATGACACTTCTGGATCCACATATGGTCTCTGAAAAGAATACACATGCAATGACTCCAGATGTGGTCTCTGAAAGGAACACACATTTCAATGACCCTAGTGGATCCATACGTGGTTTGTGAAAAGAACACACATGCAATGACTCTAGCTGTGGTTTATGAGAAGAACACACATGCAATGGCACTAGTGGATCCGTAGGTGGTTTGTTAAAAGAACACACATACAATGAACTCTGGTGGATCCATATGCAATGACACTGTTGGATCCATGTGTGGTCTCTGAAAAGAACACACATTTCAATGACAATGGTGGTTCCATATTTGGTTTGTGAAAAGAACACACATCCATTGACTCTAGATTTGGTTAATGAGAAGAACACACATCGAGTGACATGGGTGGATCCATATGTCGTTAATGAAAATAACACAGATGCAATGACTCTAGTTGTTGTTCATGAGAAGAACACACATGCAATAACACTGGTGGATCCATATGTGGTCTCTGAAAAGAATACACATGCAAAGACTCTAGATGTGATCTCTGAAAAGAACACACATTTCAATGACACTTGTGGATCCATATGTGGTTTGTGAAAAGAACACACATGCAATGGCTCTAGCTGTGGTTAATGAGAAGAACACACATGCAATGACACTGGTGGATCCATCGTTGTATGGTGAAAATAACACACATACAATGAACTCTAGTGGATCCATATGCAATGACACTGGTGGACCCATGTGTGGTCTCTGAAAAGAACAAACATTTCAATGACAATGGTGGTTCCATATTTGGTTTGTGAAAAGAACACACATCCAGTAAGTCTATATGTGGTTAATGAGAAGAACACACATGCAATGACACTGGTGGATCCATATGTTGTTAATGAAAATAACACACATGCAATGACTCTAGTTATTTATAGTAAAAAGAACAGACATGCAATGACACTGGTGGATCCATATGTGGTCTCTGAAGAGAACACACATGCAATAACACTGGTGGATCCATATATGGTCTCTGAAAAGAATAGACATGAAATGACTCTACATGTGGTAAATGAAAGAATACATATTTCAATGACAATGGTGGTTCCATATGTGGTTTGTGAAAAGAACACAGATGCAATGACTCTAGCTGTCGCTAAAGAGAAGAACACACATGCAATGACACTGGTGGATCCATAGGTGGATTGTGAAAAGAACACACATGAAATGAACTCTGGTGGATCCATATGCAATGACACTGGATCCATATGTGGCCTTAGAAGATAACACACGTGCAATGACACTGGTGGATCCATATGTGGTCTTGAAAAGAATAGTCATGAAATAAATCCAGATGTGGTCTTTGAAAAGAACACACATTTCAATGACACTGGTGGATCCATAAGTGGTTTCTGAAAAAGAACATACATCCAGTGACTCTAGATGTTGTTAATGAGAAGAACACACATGCAATGACAATGGTGGATCCATATGTGGATTGTGAAAATAACACACATGCAATGACTCTAGTTGTTGTTAGTAAAAACAACACACATGCAATGACACTGGTGGATCCATATGTGGTCTTTGAGAAGAACACGCATGCAATGACATTGGTGGATCCATATGTGGTCTCTGAAAAGAATACACATGCAATGACTCCAGATGTGTTCTCTGAAAAGAACACACATGCAATGACCCTAGTTGTGGTTAATGAGAATAACACACATGCAATGACACAGGTGGATCCATAGGTAGATTGCTAAAAAAACACACATATAACGAACTCTGGTGGATCCATATGCAATGACACTGGTGAATCCATGTGTGGTCTGTGAAAAGAATAGTCATGAAATGACTCTAGAGGTGGTTAATGAAAGAATACGCATTCCAATGACAATGGTGGTTCCATATGTGGTTTGTGAAAAGAACACACATGCAATGAATCTAGCTGTGGTTAATGAGAAGAACACACATGCAATGACACTTGTGGATCCATAGGTGGATTGTGAAAAGAACACACATACAATGAACACTGCTGGATCCATATGCAATGACACAAGTGGATCCATGTGTGGTCTCTGAGAATAAGACACATTTCAATGACAGTGGTGGTTTGTGAAAAGAACACAGATCCAGTGACTCTAGATGTGGTTAATGAGAAGAACACACATGCACTGACACTGGTGGATCCATATGTGGTTAATGAAAATAACACACATGCGATGACTCTAGTTGTTGTTAATGAAAAGAACACACATGCAATGACATTGTGCAGCCATATGTGGTCTCTGAAAAGAATATACATGCAATGACTACAGATGTGGTCTCTGAAAGGAACACACATTTCAATGACCCTGGTGGATCCGTATGTGGTTTGTGAAAAGAACACACATGCAATGACTCTAGCTGTGGTTTATGAGAAGAACACACATGCAATGGCACTAGTGGATCCAGAGGTGGATTGTTAAAAGAACAGACATACAATGAACTCTGGTGGATCCATATGCAATGACACTGGTGGATCCATGTGTGTTCTCTGAAAAGAACACACCTTTCAATGACAATGGTGGTTCCATATTTGGTTTGTGAAAAGAACACACATCTAGTGACTCTAGATGTGGTTAATGAGAAGAACACACATGCAAAGACATTGGTGGATCCATATGTCGTTAATGAAAATAACACACATGCAATGGCTCTAGTTGTTGTTCATGAGAAGAATACACATGCAATAACACTGGTGGATCCATATGTGGTCTCTAAAAAGACTACACATGCAATGACTCTAGATGTGGTCTCTGAAAAGAACACACATTTCAATCACACTGGTGGATCCATATGTGGTTTGTGAAAAGAACACACATGCAATGGCTCTAGCTGTGGTTAATGAGAAGAACACACATGCAATGACACTAGTGGATCCATAGGTGGATTGTGAAAAGAACACACATACAATGAACTCTGGTGGATCCATATGCAATGACACTGGTGGATCCATGTGTGGTCTCTAAAAAGAACACACATTTTAATGTCAATGGTGGTTCCATATTTTGTTTGTGAAAAGAACACACATCCAGTGACTCTAGATGTTGTTAATGAGAAGAACACACATGCAATGACACTGGTGGATCTATATGTTATTAATGAAAATAACACACATGCAATTACTCTAGTTGTTTTTAGTAAAAAGAACACACATGCAATGACACTGGTGCATCCATATGTGGTCTGTGAAAAGAATAGTCATGAAATGAATCCATATGTGGTCTTTGAAAGGAACACACATTTCAATGACACTGGTGGATCCATATGTGGTTTCTGAAAAGAACATACATATAGTGACTCTAAATGTTGTTAATGAGAAGAACACACATGCAATGACAATGGTGGATCCATATGTGGATTGTGAAAATAACACACATGCAATGACTCTAGTTGTTGTTAGTAAAAAGAACACACATGCAATGACACTGGTGGATCCATATGCGGTCTTTGAGAAGAACACACATGCAATGACATTGTTGGATCCATATGTGGTCTCTGAAAAGAATACACATGCAATGACTCCAGATGTGGTCTCTGAAAAGAACACACATTTCAATGACACTGGTGGATCCATATGTGGTTTGTGACAAGAACACACATGCAATGGCTCTAGCTGTGGTTAATGAGAAGAACACACATGCAATGACACTAGTGGATCCATAGGTGTATTGTGAAAAGAACACACATACAATGAACTCTGGTGGATCCATATGCAATGACACTGGTGGATCCATGTGTGGTCTCTCAAAAGAACACACATTTCAATGAAAATGGCGGTTCCATATTTGGTTTGTGAAAAGAACACACATCCAGTGACTCTAGATGTTGTTAATGAGAAGAACACACATGCAATGACACTGGTGGATCTATATGTTATTAATGAAAATAACACACATGCAATGACTCTAGTTGTTTTTAGTAAAAAGAACACACATGCAATGACACTGGTGGATCCATATGTGGTCTCTAAAGAGAACACACATGCAATAACACTGGTGGATCGATATATGGTCTCTGAAAAGAATAGACATGAAATGACTCTAGATGTGGTTAATGAAATAATACACATTTCAATGAAAATGGTTGTTCAATATGTGGTTTGTGAAAAGAACACAGATCCAATGACTCTAGCTATCGCTAAAGAGCAGAACACACATGCAATGTCACTGGTGGATCCATAGGTGGATTGTGAAAAGAACACACATGAAATTAACTCTGGTGGATCCATATGCAATGACACTGGTGGATCCATATGTGGTCTCTGAAGATAACACACATGCAATGACACTGGTGGATCCATATGTGGTCTGTGAAAAGAATAGTCATGAAATGAATCCATATGTGGTCTTTGAAAGGAACACACATTTCAATGACACTGGTGGATCCATATGTGGTTTCTGAAAAGAACATACATACAGTGAATCTAAATGTTGTTAATGAGAAGAACACACATGCAATGACAATGGTGGATCCATATGTGGATTGTGAAAATAACACACATGCAATGACTCTAGTTGTTGTTAGTAAAAGAACACACATGCAATGACACTGGTGGATCCATATGCGGTCTTTGAGAAGAACACACATGCAATGACATTGTTGGATCCATATGTGTTCTCTGAAAAGAATACACATGCAATGACTCCAGATGTGGTCTCTGAAAAGAACACACATTTCAATGACACTGGTGGATCCATATGTGGTTTGTGAAAAGAACACACATGCAATGGCTCTAGCTGTGGTTAATGAGAAGAACACACATGCAATGACACTAGTGGATCCATAGGTGTATTGTGAAAAGAACACACATACAATGAACTCTGGTGGATCCATATGTAATGACACTGGTGGATCCATGTGTGCTCTCTCAAAAGAACACACATTTCAATGACAATGGTGGTTCCATATTTGGTTTGTGAAAAGAACACACATCCAGTAAGTCTATATGTGGTTAATGAGAAGAACACACATGCAATGACACTGGTGGATCCATACGTTGTTAATGAAAATAACACACATGCAATGACTCTAGTTATTTATAGTAAAAAGAACAGACATGCAATGACACTGGTGGATCCATATGTGGTCTCTGAAGAGAACACACATGCAATAACACTGGTGGATCCATATATGGTCTCTGAAAAGAATAGACATGAAATGACTCTACATGTGGTAAATGAAAGAATACACATTTCAATGACAATGGTGGTTCCATATGTGGTTTGTGAAAAGAACACAGATGCATTGACTCTAGCTGTCGCTAAAGAGAAGAACACACATGCAATGACACTGGTGGATCCATAGGTGGATTGTGAAAAGAACACACATGAAATGAACTCTGGTGGATCCATATGCAATGACACTGGATCCATATGTGGCCTTAGAAGATAACACACGTGCAATGACACTGGTGGATCCATATGTGGTCTTGAAAAGAATAGTCATGAAATAAATCCAGATGTGGTCTTTGAAAAGAACACACATTTCAATGACACTGGTGGATCCATAAGTGGTTTCTGAAAAAGAACATACATCCAGTGACTCTAGATGTTGTTAATGAGAAGAACACACATGCAATGACAATGGTGGATCCATATGTGGATTGTGAAAATAACACACATGCAATGACTCTAGTTGTTGTTAGTAAAAACAACACACATGCAATGACACTGGTGGATCCATATGTGGTCTTTGAGAAGAACACGCATGCAATGACATTGGTGGATCCATATGTGGTCTCTGAAAAGAATACACATGCAATGACTCCAGATGTGTTCTCTTGAAAAGAACACACATTTCAATGACACTGGTGGATCCATATGTGTTTGTGAAAAGAACACACATGCAATGACCCTAGTTGTGGTTAATGAGAATAACACACATGCAATGACACAGGTGGATCCATAGGTAGATTGCTAAAAAAACACACATATAACGAACTCTGGTGGATCCATATGCAATGACACTGGTGAA
>OU342742.1:326371543-326433249 GCA_910589775.1 Avena eriantha | reverse complement strand
TGGATCCATATGTGGTCTTGAGAAGAACACACATGCAATGACATTGGTGGATCCATATGTGGTTCTCTGAAAAGAATACACATGCAATGACTCCAGATGTGCTCTCCTAAAAAGAACACACATTTCAATGACAATGGTGGATCATATGTGGTTTGTGAAAAGAACACACATGCAATAACACTGGTGGATCCATATGTGGTCTCTGAAAAGAATACACATGCAATGACTCCAGATGTGGTCTCTGAAAAGAACACACATTTCAATGACACTGGTGGATCCATATGTGGTTTATGGAAAGAACACACATGCAATGGCTCTAGCTGTGGTTAATGAGAAGAACACACATGCAATGACACTAGTAGATCCATAGGTGGATTGTGAAAAGAACACACATACAATGAACTCTAGTGGATCCATATGCAATGACACTGGTGGATCCATCTGTGGTCTCTGAAAAGAACACACATTTCAATGACAATGGTGGTTTCTTATTTGGTTTGTGAAAAGAACACACATCTAGTGACTCTAGATGTTGTTATTGAGAAGAACACACATGCAATGACACTGGTGGATCCATATGTTGTTAATGAAAATAACACACATGCAATGTCTCAAGTTGTTTTTAGTAAAAAGAACACACATGCAATGACACTGGTGGATCCATATGTGGTCTCTGAAGAGAACACACAAGCAATAACACTAGTGGATCAATATGTGGTATCTGAAAAGAATAGACATGAAATGACTCTATATGTGGTTAATGAAAGAATACACATTTCAATGACAATGGTTGTTCCATATGTGGTTTGTGAAAAGAACACAGATGCAATGACTCTAGCTGTCGCTAAAGAGAAGAACATACATGTAATGACACTGATGGATCCATAGGTGGATTGTGAAAAGAACACA
The DNA here is from genome assembly GCA_910589775.1 of Avena eriantha. Lineage (NCBI taxonomy): Eukaryota > Viridiplantae > Streptophyta > Magnoliopsida > Poales > Poaceae > Avena > Avena eriantha. Next base: position 326,432,340 of record OU342742.1, on the reverse strand, counting down.
CATGAAATGAACTCTGGTGGATCCATATGCAATAACACTAGTGGATCCATATGTGGTCTCTGAACATAACACACATGCAATGACACTTGTGGATCCATAGGTGGATTGTGAAAAGAACACACATATAATGAACTTTGGTGGATCCATGTGCAATGACACTGGTGGATCCATGTGTGGTCTCTGAAAAGAAAACACATTTCAATGACAATGGTGGTTCCATATTTGGTTTGTGAAAAGAACACACATCCAGTGACTCGAGATGTTGTTAATGAGAAGAACACACATGCAATGACACTGGTGGATCCATATGTTGTTAATGAAAATAACACACATGCTAGGACTCTAGATGTTTTTAGTAAAAAGAACACACATGCAATGACACTGGTGGATCCATATGTGGTCTCTGAAGAGAACACACATGCAATAACACTGGTGGATCGATATGTGGTCTCTGAAAAAGAATAGACATCAAATGACTCTAGATGTGGTTAATGAAGGAATACACATTTCAATGACAATGGTGGTTCCATATGTGGTTTGCGAAAAGAACACAGATGCAATGACTCTAGCTGTCGCTAAAGAGAAGAACACACATGCAATGACACTGGTGGATCCATAGGTGGATTGTGAAAAGAACACACATGAAATGAACTCTGGTGGATCCATATGCAATGACACTTGTGGATCCATATGTGGTCTCTGAAGATAACACAGATGCAATGACACTGGTGGATCCATATGTGGTCTATGAAAAGACTTGTCATGAATTGAATCCAGATGTGGTCTTTGAAAAGAACACACATTTCAATGACACTGGTGGATCCATATGTGGTTTCTGAAAAAGAACATACCTCCAGTGACTCTAGATGTTGTTAATGAGAAGAACACACATGCAATGACAATGGTGGATCCATATGTGGATTGTGAAAATAACACACATGCAATGACTCTAGTTGTTGTTAGTAAAAAAACACACATGCAATGACACTGGTGGATCCATATGTGGTCTTTGAGAAGAACACACATGCAATGAGATTGGTGGATCCATATGTGGTCTCTAAAAAGAATACACATGCAATGACTCCAGATATGGTCTCTGAAAAGAACACACATTTCAATGACAATGGTGGATCCATATGTGGTTTGTGAAAAAAACACACATGCAATAACACTGGTGGATCCATATATGGTCTCTGAAAAGAATACACATGCAATGACTCCAGATGTGGTCTCTGAAAAGAACACATATTTCAATGACACTAGTGCATCCAGATGTGGTTTGTGAAAAGAACACACAGGCAATGACTCTAGCTGTGGTTAATGAGAAGAACATGCAATGACACTTGTGGATCCATAGGTGGATTGTGAAAAGAACACACATATAATGAACTTTGGTGGATCCATGTGCAATGACACTGGTGGATCCATGTGGGGTCTCTGAAAAGAAAACACATTTCAATGACAATGGTGGTTCCATATTTGGTTTGTGAAAAGAACACACATCCAGTGACTCGAGATGTTGTTAATGAGAAGAACACACATGCAATGACACTGGTGGATCCATATGTTGTTAATGAAAATAACACACATGCTAGGACTCTAGATGTTTTTAGTAAAAAGAACACACATGCAATGACACTGGTGGATTCATATGTGGTCTCCGAAGAGAACACACATGCAATAACACTGGTGGATCGATATGTGGTCTCTGAAAAGAATAGACATGAAATGACTCTAGATGGGGTTAATGAAAGAATACACATTTCAATGACAATGGTTGTTACATATGTGGTTTGTGAAAAGAACACAGATGCAATGACTCTAGCTCTCGCTAAAGAGAAGAACACACATGCAATGACACTGGAGGATCCATAGGTGGATTGTGAAAAGAACACACATCAAATGAACTCTGGTGGATCCATATGCAATGACACTGGTGGATCCATATGTGGTCTTTGAGAAGAACACACATGCAATGACATTGGTGGATCCATATGTGGTCTCTGAAAAGAATACACATGCAATGACTCTAGATGTGCTCTTTGAAAAGAACACACATTTCAATGACAATGGTGGATCCATATGTGGTTTGTGAAAAGAACACACATGCAATAACACTGGTGGATCCATATGTGGTCTCTGAAAAGAATACACATGCAATGACTCCAGATGTGGTCTCTGAAAAGAACACACATTTCAATGACACTGGTGGATCCATATGTGGTTTATGGAGAGAACACACATGCAATGGCTCTAGCTGTGGTTAATGAGAAGAACACACATGCAATGACACTAGTAGATCCATAGGTGGATTGTGAAAAGAACACACATACAATGAACTCTGGTGGATCCTTATGCAATGACACTAGTGGAACCATGTGTGGTCTCTGAAAAGAACACACATTTCAATGACAATGGTGGTTTCTTATTTGGGTTGTGAAAAAAACACACATCCAGTGACTCTAGATGTTGTTAATGAGAAGAACACACATGCAATGACACTGGTGGATCCATATGTTGTTAATGAAAATAACACACATGCAATGACTCAAGTTGTTTTTAGTAAAAAGAACACAGATGCAATGACACTGGTGGATCCATATGTGGTCTCTGAAGAGAACACACATGCAATAACACTGGTGGATCGATATGTGGTCTTTGAAAAGAATAGACATCAAATGACTCTAGATGTGGTTAATGAAAGAATACACATTTGAATGACAATGGTTGTTCCATATGTGGTTTGTGAAAAGAACACAGATGCAATGACTCTAACTGTCGCTAAAGAGAAGAACATACATGCAATGACACTGATGGATCCATAGGTGGATTGTGAAAAGAACACACATGAAATGAACTCTGGTGGATCCATATGCAATCACACTAGTGGATCCATATGCGGTCTCTGAAGATAACACACATGCAATGACACTGGTGGATCCATATGTGGTCTGTGAAAAGAATAATCATGAAATGAATCCAGATGTGGTCTTTGAAAAGAACACACATTTCAATGACACTGGTGGATCCATATGTGGTTTCTGAAAAGAACATACATCCAGTGACTCTAGATGTTGTTAATGAGAAGAACACACGTGCAATGACAATGGTGGATCCATATGTGGATTGTGAAAATAACACACATGCAATGACTCTAGTTGTTGTTAGTAAAAACAACACACATGCAATGACACTGGTGGATCCATAAGTGGTCTCTAAAAAGAATACACATGAAATGACTCCAGATGTGGTCTCTGAAAAGAACACACATTTCAATGACACTGGTGGATCCATATGGGGTTTGTTAAAAGAACACACATGCAATGGCTCTTGCTGTGGTTAATGAGAAGAACACACATGCAATGACACTAGTGGATCCATAGGTGGATTGTGAAAAGAACACACATACAATGAACTCTGGTGGATCCATATGCAATGACACTGGTGGATCCATGTGTGGTCTCTAAAAAGAACACACATTTCAATTACAATGGTGGTTCCATATTTGGTTTGTGAAAAGAACACAAATCCAGTGACTCTAGATGTGGTTAATGAGAAGAACACACATGCAATGACACTGGTGGATCCATATGTTGCTAATGAAAATAACACACATGCAATGACTCTAGTTGTTTTTAATAAAAAGAACACACATGCAATGACACTGGTGGATCCATATGTGGTCTCTGAAGAGAACACACATGCAATAACACTGGAGGATCGTATGTGGTCTCTGAAAAGAATAGACATGAAATGACTCTAGATGTGGTTAATAAAAGAATACACATTTCAATGACAATGGTGGTTCCATATGTGGTTTGCGAAAAGAACACAGATGCAATGACTCTAGCTGTCGCTAAAGAGAAGAACACACATGCAATGACACTGGTGGATCCATAGGTGGATTGTGAAAAGAACACACATGAAATGAACTCTGGTGGATCCATATGCAATGACACTGGTGGATCGATATGTGGTCTCTGAAGATAACACACATGCAATGACACTGGTGGATCCATATGTGGTCTCTGAAAAGAATAGTCATGAATTGAATCCAGACGTGGTCTTTGAAAAGAACACACATTTCAATGACACTGGTGGATCCATATGTGGTTTCTGAAAAAGAACATACATCTAGTGACTCTAAATGTTGTTAATGAGAAGAACACACATGCAATGACAATGGTGGATCCATATGTGGATTGTGAAAATAACACACATGCAATGACTCTAGTTGTAGTTAGTAAAAACAACACACATGCAATGACACTGGTGGATCCATATGTGGTCTTTGAGAAGAACACACATGCAATGACATTGGTGGATCTATATGTGGTCTCTGAAAAGAATACACATGCAATGACTCTAGATATGGTCTCTGAAATGAACACACATTTCAATGACAATGGTGGATCCATATGTGGTTTGTGAAAAAAAAACACATGCAATAACACTGGTGGATCCATATATGGTCTCTGAAAAGAATACAGATGCAATGACTCCAGATGTGGTCTCTAAAAAGAACACACATTTCAATGACACTAGTGGATCCATATGTGGTTTGTGAAAAGAACACACATGCAATGACTCTAGCTGTGGTTAATGAGAAGAACATGCAATGACACTTGTGGATCCATAGGTGGATTGTGAAAAGAACACACATATAATGAACTTTGGTGGATCCATGTGCAATGACACTGGTGGATCCATGTGTGGTCTCTGAAAAGAACACACATTTCAATGACAATGGTGGTTCCATATTTGGTTTGTGAAAAGAACACACATCCAGTGACTCTAGATGTTGTTAATGAGAAGAACACACATGCAATGACACTGGTGGATCCATATGTTGTTAATGAAAATAACATACATGCTAGGACTCTAGATGTTTTTAGTGAAAAGAACACAGATGCAATGACACTGGTGGATCCATATGTGGTCTCTGAAGAGAACACACATGCAATAACACTGGTGGATCGATATGTGGTCTCTGAAAAGAATAGACATCAAATGACTCTAGATGTGGTTAATGAAAGAATACACATTTCAATGACAATGGTTGTTCCATATGTGGTTTGTGAAAAGAACACAGATGCAATGACTCTAGCTGTCGCTAAAGAGAAGAACAGACATGCAATGACACTGATGGATCCATAGGTGGATTGTGAAAAGAACACACATGAAATGAACTCTGGTGGATCCATATGCAATCACACTAGTGGATCCATATGCGGTCTCTGAAGATAACACACATGCAATGACGCTGGTGGATCCATATGTGGTCTGTGAAAAGAATAGTCATGAAATGAATCCAGATGTGGTCTTTGAAAAGAACACACATTTCAATGACACTGGTGGATCCATATGTGGTTTCTGAAAAGAACATACATCCAGTGACTCTAGATGTTGTTAATGAGAAGAACACACATGCAATGAGACTGGTGGATCCATATGTGGATTGTGAAAATAACACACATGCAATGACTCTAGTTGTTGTTAGTAAAAACAACACACATGCAATGACACTGGTGGATCCATAAGTGGTCTCTAAAAAGAATACACATGAAATGACTCCAGATGTGGTCTCTGAAAAGAACACACATTTCAATGACACTGGTGGATCCATATGGGGTTTGTTAAAAGAACACACATGCAATGGCTCTTGCTGTGGTTATTGAGAAGAACACACATGCAATGACACTAGTGGATCCATAGGTGGATTGTGAAAAGAACACACATACAATGAACTCTGGTGGATCCATATGCAATGACACTGGTGGATCCATGTGTGGTCTCTAAAAAGAACACACATTTCAATGACAATGGTGGTTCCATATTTGGTTTGTGAAAAGAACACAAATCCAGTGACTCTAGATGTGGTTAATGAGAAGAACACACATGCAATGACACTGGTGGATCCATATGTTGTTAATGAAAATAACACACATGCAATGACTCTAGTTGTTTTTAATAAAAACAACACACATGCAATGACACTGGTGGATCCATATGTGGTCTCTGAAGAGAACACACATGCAATAACACTGGAGGATCGTATGTGGTCTCTGAAAAGAATAGACATGAAATGACTCTAGATGTGGTTAATGAAAGAATACACATTTCAATGACAATGGTGGTTCCATTTGTGGTTTGCGAAAAGAACACAGATGCAATGACTCTAGCTGTCGCTAAAGAGAAGAACACACATGCAATGACACTGGTGGATCCATAGGTGGATTGTGAAAAGAACACACATGAAATGAACTCTGGTGGATCCATATGCAATGACACTGGTGGATCCATATGTGGTTTCTGAAGATAACACACATGCAATGACACTGGTGGATCCATATGTGGTCTCTGAAAAGAATAGTCATGAATTGAATGCAGATGTGGTCTTTGAAAAGAACACACATTTCAATGACACTGGTGGATGCATATGTGGTTTCTGAAAAAGAACGTACATCTAGTGACTCTAGATGTTGTTAATGAGAAGAACACACATGCAATGACAATGGTGGATCCATATGTGGATTGTGAAAATAACACACATGCAATGACTCTAGTTGTTGTTAGTAAAAACAACACACATGCAATGACACTGGTGGATCCATATGTGGTCTTTGAGAAGAACACACATGCAATGACATTGGTGGATCCATATGTGGTCTCTAAAAAGAATACACATGCAATGACTCCAGATATGGTCTCTGAAATGAACACACATTTCAATGAAAATGGTGGATCCATATGTGGTTTGTGAAAAAAACACACATGCAATAACACTGGTGGATCCATATATGGTCTCTGAAAAGAATACACATGCAATGACTCCAGATGTGGTCTCTGAAAAGAACACACATTTCAATGACACTAGTGGATCCATATGTGGTTTGTGAAAAGAACACACATGCAATGACTCTAGCTGTGGTTAATGAGAAGAACATTCAATGACACTTGTGGATCCATAGGTGGATTGTGAAAAGAACACACATATAATGAACTTTGGTGGATCCATGTGCAATGACACTGGTGGATCCATGTGTGGTCTGTGAAAAGAAAACACATTTCAATGACAATGGTGGTTCCATATTTGGTTTGTGAAAAGAACACACATCCAGTGACTCGAGATGTTGTTAATGAGAAGAACACACATGCAATGACACTGAAGGATCCATATGTTGTTAATGAAAATAACATACATGCTAGGACTCTAGATGTTTTTAGTAAAAAGAACACACATGCAATGACACTGGTGGATCCATATGTGGTCTCTGAAGAGAACACACATGCAATAACACTGGTGGATCGATATGTGGTCTCTGAAAAGAATAGACATGAAATGACTCTAGACGTGGTTAATGAAAGAACACACATGGAATGACACTGGAGGATCCATATGTGGTTTGTGAAAAGAACACATATGCAATGACTCTAGCTCTCGCTAAAGAGAAGAACAGACATGCAATGACACTGGAGGATCCATAGGTGGATTGTGAAAAGAACACACATGAAATGAACTCTGGTGGATCCATATACAATGACACTAGTGGATCCATATGTGGTCTCTGAAAATAACACACATGCAATGACAGTAGTGGATCCATATGTGTTCTGTGAAAAGAATAGTCATGAAATGAATCCAAATGTGGTCTTTGAAAAGAAAACACATTTCAATGACACTAGTGCATCCATACGTGGTTTCTGAAAAGAACATACATCCAGTGACTCTAGATGTTGTTAATGAGAAGAACACACATGCAACGACAATGGTGGATCCATATGTGGATTGTGAAAATAACACACATGCAATGACTCTAGTTGTTGTAAGTAAAAACAACACACATGCAATGACACTGGTGGATCCATATGTGGTCTTTGAGAAGAACACACATGCAATGACATTGGTGGATCCATATGTGGTCTCTGAAAAGAATACACATGCAATGGCTCCAGATGTGGTCTGTGAAAAGAACACACATTTCAATGACACTGGGGGATCCATATGTGGTTTGTGAAAAGAACACACATGCAATGGCTCTAGCTGTGGTTAATGAGAAGAACACACATGCAATGACACTAGTGGATCCATAGGTGGATTTTTAAAAGAACACACATACAATGGCACTGGTGGATCCATATGCAATGACACTTGTGGATCCATGTGTGGTCTCTGAAAAGAACACACATTTCAATGACAATGGTGGTTCCATATTTGGTTTGTGAAAAGAACACACATCCAGTGACTCTAGATGTGGTTAATGAGAAGAACACACATGCAATGACACTGGTGGATCCATATGTTGTTAATGAAAATAACACAGATGCAATGACTCTAGTTGTTTTTAGTAAAAAGAACACACATGCAATGACACTGGTGGATCCATATGTGGTCTCTTAAGAGAACATACATGCAATAACACTGGTGGATCGAAATGTGGTCTCTGAAAAGAATAGACATGAAATGACTCTAGATGTGGTTAATGAAAGAATACACATTTCAATGACAATGGTGGTTCCATATGTGGTTTGTGAAAAGAACACAGATGCAATGACTCTAGCTGTCGCTAAAGAGAAGAACACACATGCAATGACACTGGTGGATCCATAGGTGGATTGTGAAAAGAACACACATGAAATGAACTCTGGTGAATCCATATGCAATGACACTGGTGGATCCATATGTGGCCTCTGAAGATAACACACATGAAATGACACTAGTGGATCTATATGTGGTTTGTGAAAAGAATAGTCATGAAATGAATCTAGATGTGGTCTTTGAAAAGAACACACTTTTCAATGACACTGGTGGATCCATACGTGGTTTCTGAAAAAGAACATACATCCAGTGACTCTAGATGTTGTTAATGAGAAGAACACACATGTAATGACAATGGTGGATCCATATGTGGATTGTGAAAATAACACACATGCAATGACTCTAGTTGTTGTTAGTAAAAACAACACACATGCAATGACTCTAGTGGATCCATATGTGGTCTTTGAGAAGTACACACATGCAATGACATTGGTGGATCCATATGTGGTCTCTAAAAAGAATACACATGCAATGACTCCAGATGTGGTCTCTGAAAAGAACACACATTTCAATGACACTGGGGGATCGATATGTGGTTTGTGAAAAGAACACACATGCAATGGCTCTAGCTGTGGTTAATGAGAAGAACACACATGCAATGACACTAGTGGATCCATAGGTGGATTTTTAAAAGAACACACATACAATGAACTCTGGTCGATCCATATGCAATGACACTTGTGGATCCATGTGTGGTCTCTGAAAAGAACACACATTTCAATGACAATGGTGGTTCCATATTTGGTTTGTGAAAAGAACACACATCCAGTGACTCTAGATGTGGTTAATGAGAAGAACACACATGCAATGGCACTGGTGGATCCATATGTTGTTAATGAAAATAACACAGATGCAATGACTCTAGTTGTTTTTAATAAAAAGAACACACATGCAATGACACTGGTGGATCCATATGTGGTCTCTGAAGAGAACATACATGCAATAACACTGGTGGATCGATATGTGGTCTCTGAAAAGAATAGACATGAAATGACTCTTGATGTGGTTAATGAAAGAATACACATTTCAATGACAATGGTGGTTCCATATGTGGTTTGTGAAAAGAACACATATGCAATGACTCTAGCTGTCGCTAAAGATAAGAACACACATGCAATGACACTGGTGGATACATAGGTGGATTGTGAAAAGAACACACATGAAATGAACTCTGGTGGATCCATATGCAATGACACTGGTGGATCCATATGTGGTCTCTGAAGATAACACACATGCAATGACACTGGTGGATCTATATGTGGTTTGTGAAAAGAATAGTCATGAAATGAATCTAGATGTGGTCTTTGAAAAGAACACACATTTCAATGACACTGGTGGATCCATACGTGGTTTCTAAAAAAGAACATACATCTAGTGACTCTAGATGTTGTTAATGAGAAGAACACATGCAAAGACAATGGTGGATCCATATGTGGATTGTGAAAATAACACACATGCCATGACTCTAGTTGTTGTTAGTAAAAACAACACACATGCAATGACACTGGCGGATCCATATGTGGTCTTTGAGAAGTAGACACATGCAATGACATTGGTGGATCCATATGTGGTCTCTGAAAAGAATACACATGCAATGACTCCAGATGTGGTCTCTGAAAAGAACACACATTTCAATGACACTGGTGGATCGATATGTGGTTTGTGAAAAGAACACACATGCAATGGCACTAGCTGTGGTTAATGAGAAGAACACACATGCAATGACACTAGTGGATCCATAGGTGTATTTTTAAAAGAACACACATACAATGAACTCTGGTGGATCCATATGCAATGACACTGGTGGATCCATGTGTGGTCTCTGAAAAGAACACACATCCAGTGACTCTAGATGTTGTTAATGAGAAGAACACAGATGCAATGACACTGGTGGATCCATATGTTGTTAATGAAAATAACACACATGCAATGACTCTAGTTGTTTTTAGTAAAAAGAACACACATGCAATGACACTGGTGGATCCATATGTGGTCTCTCAAGAGAACATACATGCAATAACACTGGTGGATCGATATGTGGTCTCTAAAAAGAATAGACATGAAATGACTCTAGATGTGGTTAATGAAAGAATACACATTTCAATGACAATGGTGGTTCCATATGTGGTTTGTGAAAAGAACACAGATGCAATGACTCAAGCTGTCGCTAAAGAGAAGAACACACATGCAATGCCAATGGTGGATCCATAGGTGGATTGTGAAAAGAACACACATGAAATGAACTCTAGTGGATCCATATGCAATGCCACTGGTGGATCCATATGTGGTCTCTGAAGATAACACACATGCAATGACACTTGTTGATCCATATGTGGTCTGTGAAAAGAATAATCAACATACATCTAGTGACTCTAGAGGTTGTTAATGAGAAGAACACACATGCAATAACAATGGTGGATCCATATGTGGATTGTGAAAATAACACACATGCAATGACTCTAGTTATTGTTAGTAAAAACAACACACATGCAAGGACACTGGTGGATCCATATGTGGTTTTTCAGAAGAACACACATGCAATGACATTGGTGGATCCATATGTGGTCTCTGAAAAGAATACACATGCAATGACTCCAGATGTGGTCTCTGAAAAGAACACACATTTCAATAACACTGGTCGATCCAAATGTGGTCTCTGAAGATAACGCACATGCAATGACACTAGTGGATCCATATGCGGTCTCTCAAAATAATAGTCATGAAATGAATCCAGATGTGGTCTTTGAAAAGAACACACATTTCAATGACACTGGTGGATCCATATGTGGTTTCTGAAAAGAACATACATCCAGTGACTCTAGATGTTGTTAATGAGAAGAACACACATGCAATGACAATGGTGGATCCATATGTGGATTGTGAAAATAACACACATCCAATGACTCTAGTTGTTGTTAGTAATACAACACACATGCAATGACACTGGTGGATCCATATGTGGTCTTTGATAAGAACCCACATGCAATGACATTGGTGGATCCATATGTGGTCTCTGAAAAGAATACACATGCAATGACTCCAGATATGGTCTCTGAAATGAACACACATTTCAATGACAATGGTGGATCCATATGTGGTTTGTGAAAAGAACACACATGCAATAACACTGGTGGATCCATATGTGGTCTCTGAAAAGAATACACATGCAATGACTCCAGATGTGGTCTCTAAAAAGAACACACATTTGAATGACACTGGTGGATCCATATGTGGTTTGTGAAAAGAACACACATGCAATGGCTCTAGCTGTGGTTAATGAGAAGAACACACATGCAATGACACTAGTGGATCCATAGCTGGATTTTTAAAAGAACACACATACAACGAACTATGGTGGATCCATATGCAATGACACTGGTGGATCCAGGTGTGGTCTCTGAAAAGAACACACATTTCAATGACAATGGTGGTTCCATATTTGGTTTGTGAAAAGAACACACATCCAGTGACTCTAGATGTGGTTAATGAGAAGAACACACATGCAATGACACTGGTGGATCCATATGTTGTTAATGAAAATAACACAGATGCAATGACTCTAGTTGTTTTTAATAAAAAGAACACACATGCAATGACACTGCTGGATCCATGTGAGGTCTCTAAAGAGAACATACATGCAATAACACTGGTGAATCGATATGTGGTCTCTAAAAAGAATAGACATGAAATGACTCTAGATGTGGTTAATGAAAGAACACACATTTCAATGACAATGGTGGTTCCATATGTGGTTTGTCAAAAGAACACAGATGCAATGACTCTAGCTGTCGCTAAAGAGAAGAGCACACATGCAATGACACTGGTGGATCCATAGGTGGATTGTGAAAAGAACACACATGAAATGAACTCTGGTGGATCCATATGCAATGACACTGGTGGATCCATATGTGGTGTCTGAAGATAACACACATGCAATGACAGTGGTGGATCCATATGTGGTCTGTGATAAGAAGTCATGAAATGAATCTAGATGTGGTCTTTGAAAAGAACACACATTTCAATGACACTGGTGGATCCATATGTGGTTTCTGAAAAAGAACATACATCCAGTGACTCTAGATGTTGTTAATGAGAAGAACACACATGCAACGACAATGGTGGATCCATATGTGGATTGTGAAAATAACACACATGCAATGACTCTAGTTGTTGTAAGTAAAAACAACACACATGCAATGACACTGGTGGATCCATATGTGGTCTTTGAGAAGTACACACATGCAATTACATTGGTGGATCCATATGTGGTCTCTAAAAAGAATACACATGCAATGACTCCAGATGTGGTCTCTGAAAAGAACACACATTTCAATGACACTGGTGGATCGATATGTGGTTTGCGAAAAGAACACACATGCAATGGCTCTAGCTGTGGTTAATGAGACGAACACACATGTAATGACAATAGTGGATCCATAGGTGGATTTTTAAAAGAACACACATACAATGAACTCTGGTCGATCCATATGCAATGACACTTGTGGATCCATGTGTGGTCTCTGAAAAGAACACACATTTCAATGACAATGGTGGTTCCATATTTGGTTTGTGAAAAGAACACACATCCAGTGACTCTAGATGTGGTTAATGAGAAGAACACACATGCAATGGCACTGGTGGATCCATATGTTGTTAATGAAAATAACACAGATGCAATGACTCTAGTTGTTTTTAATAAAAAGAACACACATGCAATGACACTGGTGGATCCATATGTGGTCTCTGAAGAGAACATACATGCAATAACACTGGTGGATCGATATGTGGTCTCTGAAAAGAATAGACATGAAATGACTCTTGATGTGGTTAATGAAAGAATACACATTTGAATGACAATGGTGGTTCCATATGTGGTTTGTGAAAAGATCACATATGCAATGACTCTAGCTGTCGCTAAAGATAAGAACACACATGCAATGACACTGGTGGATCCATAGGTGGATTGTGAAAAGAACACACATGAAATGAACTCTGGTGGATCCATATGCAATGACACTGGTGGATCCATATGTGTTCTCTGAAGATAACACACATGCAATGACACTGGTGGATCTATATGTGGTTTGTGAAAAGAATAGTCATGAAATGAATCTAGATGTGGTCTTTGAAAAGAACACACATTTCAATGACACTGGTGGATCCATACGTGGTTTCTAAAAAAGAACATACATCTAGTGACTCTAGATGTTGTTAATGAGAAGAACACATGCAAAGACAATGGTGGATCCATATGTGGATTGTGAAAATAACACACATGCCATGACTCTAGTTGTTGTTAGTAAAAACAACACACATGCAATGACACTGGCGGATCCATATGTGGTCTTTGAGAAGTAGACACATGCAATGACATTGGTGGATCCATATGTGGTCTCTGAAAAGAATACACATGCAATGACTCCAGATGTGGTCTCTGAAAAGAACACACATTTCAATGACACTGGTGGATCGATATGTGGTTTGTGAAAAGAACACACATGCAATGGCACTAGCTGTGGTTAATGAGAAGAACACACATGCAATGACACTAGTGGATCCATAGGTGTATTTTTAAAAGAACAAACATACAATGAACTCTGGTGGATCCATATGCAATGACACTGGTGGATCCATGTGTGGTCTCTGAAAAGAACACACATTTCAATGACAATGGTGGTTCCATATTTGGTTTGTGAAAAGAACACACATCCAGTGACTCTAGATGTTGTTAATGAGAAGAACACAGATGCAATGACACTGGTGGATCCATATGTTGTTAATGAAAATAACACACATGCAATGAATCTAGTTGTTTTTAGTAAAAAGAACACACATGCAATGACACTGGTGGATCCATATGTGGTCTCTGAAGAGAACATACATGCAATAACACTGGTGGATCGATATGTGGTCTCTAAAAAGAATAGACATGAAATGACTCTAGATGTGGTTAATGAAAGAATACACATTTCAATGACAATGGTGGTTCCATATGTGGTTTGTGAAAAGAACACAGATGCAATGACTCAAGCTGTCGCTAAAGAGAAGAACACACATGCAATGCCAATGGTGGATCCATAGGTGGATTGTGAAAAGAACACACATGAAATGAACTCTAGTGGATCCATATGCAATGCCACTGGTGGATCCATATGTGGTCTCTGAAGATAACACACATGCAATGACACTTGTTGATCCATATGTGGTCTGTGAAAAGAATAATCAACATACATCTAGTGACTCTAGAGGTTGTTAATGAGAAGAACACACATGCAATAACAATGGTGGATCCATATGTGGATTGTGAAAATAACACACATGCAATGACTCTAGTTATTGTTAGTAAAAACAACACACATGCAAGGACACTGGTGGATCCATATGTGGTTTTTCAGAAGAACACACATGCAATGACATTGGTGGATCCATATGTGGTCTCTGAAAACAATACACATGCAATGACTCCAGATGTGGTCTCTGAAAAGAACACACATTTCAATAACACTGGTGGATCCAAATGTGGTCTCTGAAGATAACGCACATGCAATGACACTGGTGGATCCATATGCGGTCTCTCAAAATAATAGTCATGAAATGAATCCAGATGTGGTCTTTGAAAAGAACACACATTTCAATGACACTGGTGGATCCATATGTGGTTTCTGAAAAGAACATACATCCAGTGACTCTAGATGTTGTTAATGAGAAGAACACACATGCAATGACAATGGTGGATCCATATGTGGATTGTGAAAATAACACACATCCAATGACTCTAGTTGTTGTTAGTAAAACAACACACATGCAATGACACTGGTGGATCCATATGTGGTCTTTGAGAAGAACCCACATGCAATGACATTGGTGGATCCATATGTGGTCTCTGAAAAGAATACACATGCAATGACTCCAGATATGGTCTCTGAAATGAACACACATTTCAATGACAATGGTGGATCCATATGTGGTTTGTGAAAAGAACACACATGCAATAACACTGGTGGATCCATATGTGGTCTCTAAAAAGAATACACATGCAATGACTCCAGATGTGGTCTCTGAAAAGAACAAACATTTCAATGACAATGGTGGATCCATATGTGGTTTGTGAAAAGAACACACATGCAATGTGTGGCATCCCGCTAAAATCACTACTAGAAAATCGCGTGTTATTTTTATTTTGTGCATCATCATGACCGCATGCTCATGTCATCATGCCACATTGCATTTGAGCATCGTCATCATCTTGCATGGTTTGTTTAAAAACTATTTTCGAAAATCCTGGTTTTGTTTTCTAAACGCCCCGTCTTTTTTTCAAATTAAAACCTGGGTCTCCGGAATATTTTATTTCGTCTAAAAATGGATTCTAAAAGCCTTGTTGTGACAAATAAAATAATTATATTATTTTTGGGTGGCAGCCGAACTGGGCCGATCCGACCCAGCCGGCCACCCCGAGTAAACAAACAATAACACGAGCAAAACCCTAGTCTAAAAATCCCAGCCGCCACTCCTCTCTCTCCCTCCACCGCACACACACATCCACCTCACCCCATCCACTCAGAACTTCACCACCTCACCAACTACGCCTCCACCCTAAACTCCCAGCCCGCCACCTTTTCCTCACATCCTCCAGCTCCCGCTCGCCCCCTGCCCGATCGAGCCGCCAACCACCCCGACCCACACCCCGATGCAACAGCCATGCACGCCTCCCGCGTCGCACCTGCCAGCCGGCCCCACCTGCCACATCGCTCTCTCTCCCCAACCACTTTTTTCTTTCGACCTACCCGACGCCCCGCCCCTTCCTCCTCCCCAGGACGCCGCCGCCAGGCCGACCGTCCTCCCGCGTCTAGTCGTCCTCCGCCTCTGGCGGTGCATCTCCGGCCGCCGCCATGATTTTCCCTCCCCTCGGCTCTAGGCGCCGCCTTCCTCGGGCCCCGCGCCTCCCCCGTCGTCGCCGCTCTGCCTGTGCTCAAGAGGACCTCGCCACCGCTCGAGTGGCCCCTCCCCGTCGCTTTTCGGTCCTCCGCTCCGCTGCCAGGCGTCCTCTGCCCTGTCCTCATCCCTTCCCGTGTCGGCGCACCCACGACACCAGCACCCGCGACCGCGCCCTCCCTGATGCTCCACCCGCCGCCGCGTGCCCCTGCACCTGTCCATCCCCGAGCTGTCGGCATCTCCCTCTCCAGCTCGACCCCGACCTCGTCTCCGTCGAGCATCCGCCGGTGCCGCTTAGGCCACCTCTGCGTGCCGCATGGCCAGGACGTTTCGCGCCACCGGCGCGCGAGCTCCCTCCCCGGCGACCCCTCCTGCATCGAGCCAGCGCCCCTCTCGCTGCCTTCTACCCCGAGCCCAGCCAGCCTCTGTCCCGTGCATCATCGTCCACCTTCCCTCACCGTGTGGGCCCCGCGTCCCTCCAGCATATCTGCGGCCCCAAGCTCGCCTTCCATGTTGCGGACCGCTGATGTCCAGCCGCACGTGTACGCCCGTGTCCCCAGGGCACCCATGGTGGTCGACCTCCTTCATCCCGGTGGTCAGCTAGTGCCTTTTTGTTTGTTGCCTATGTGTTGTGCCCGTTCTGTCTCACGTTTGTCTACTCTAGTGTGTTGTGTTATGTCCCTAGCAGAAGGCTATTGCAATCCTTTCGAAGTCGACAAGAACGTCATCGACCACCAGAAGCTGGAACCCTAAGGCTTTCAATGTGGGCAACAAGATCGTCGAGACGAAATTGATGAACCCCCGACGCCAAACCCAATGATCCGAGTTCTTCGTCACGGGCCGAACTCGAAGACCTTCGTCCCGGACACCAAGTCCTCCATCTTGGGCAAGATCTCCTTCACGAACAACCGAAGGCCGAACCTCGGTGTGACAAGTACTCCTTCCCGGATGCGATACCCGAGGACCAGATGAACGCCAAGATCGCCACCTGAACGACAAGCACATCGCCGCGGAACACCGAGTTCACCGGCACGGATGTCGAGTACGCCGACATGGGACCTGGGACCGACAAGTTCTTCTTCCCGACTTCGATGACCGACACCCCGGACGAGGAGCTCTTATACATGGATCCGAAGACCGAATCCAAAGACCAAGATGCGACAAGATCTACTTCTTGTTGTTCGAAGAACAATCTCGCCGAGGCCGATCCCCGTCGAACCCTGAGACCGAACCCGAACCCCCGGATCCCAAGATCTTCCGAACCCAGATGTGTGACCCTAAGCCCCTATTTTTATAATCTGACATTATCATCTGTCGCATATTAAATTGTTCATACATGCATACCTGCCTGTGGGTTGGGGGCATTATGCCGATTCACCTCATAATTAAATATGGAGTCTATATGCGGGATATCTTTGTCTTATTCCGGACTCCATTTAAATTTGTGTAGCGAACCGATGCCCTGTTTCGCCTTGTTAATCCAACATTTAATTTGCGGGGTAGATAAATAACTGGAACCTATTAATTAATTGTCGGGACCCCGGTTCCGCTTAATAGTGCCTAATTGCACCGCATCTGCATCATATCATAATCATGCCGGATCTTCTGCCGTAGTATTAAATGTTGCATCCGGTGTTTCTTCTAGTGTTTGCTTCCTCACGGATTAGGCCGATGAGTTGATGCGAGTATCGACAAGTTCTCCGGATATGAACCTTCAGCAGTGTTCCTAGGTGAGCATCTCTCCCCTTCTACCTATTTTGCATTTATAGTCTTTATTTCCTCCTGTTGATCTATTGCTATCCGTGTCGCGATGCTTTAGTTTCCGTACACCAGTTATATCCCGTGTGGCCTCTATATTGCCTTGGACACCTCCTATTACCTGTGTTTGGTAGATAGCTAGCCTTGCAAGTCGTAGTTGCTTGGTCAGGTGCGATCTCGTGTTGTCAAGTACCACAATTGTTGGAATGCTGGCAGATGGTTATGGTGGAGATGATCATGACTTTAAATACAACTATTAAATAGCTAGATATAACTAATGCAGAGGCATCGGTGGGCAACATATGTTATTTGGTTCTTCCACGCTCACTTGTGTCCCGTAGGCCCCGAGTACTTGATACTTGTTCCTTGACTATTTGCACTATCCACATACGGGAGACTCTATGAATCCCCCTTAGCCAGAGCTTGATTCATTTCTTATTTCTTGGGGCCAGAAACTAGTTTGGGGCTTTATTACTATGCTGTACTTATGCCATATTTTACTGCTTTATTTAAGATTGTGCGTAGAGCACCTGTACCATTTTGGAACGTGGAATGTTTTCGCGGTATCGACAAGCCCATTCACACTTTCGGGTTCCCAGTCGTTTATAGCCATTGTCACAAACCCTGGGTCCATATCGGAGCCGGCCAACTTCGTTGCGGGTAGCTTAGTGGGGTGGCCCCCTAAAATCTTTTATGAATCCTATGATTGCTTTGTCGTGTAAGCCTCGTTGGATTTTGAGTTGGTTTTTCCAAGGTTGATCGTGTGTGTGTTGCTATTTGTGCACCCCTGCAGGGTAAATCTTTCTGATAGCCGTGTCCGCGGTTATGGATGACTTGGAGCATAGTATCTCGATCATAGAAAAGCATAACTAAAGTAGTGCTATGAATTTGACTTTATATGTGACTAGTAATCAACTTTACTACAATGGAATGGATAATAAAAGTGCCAACAACTGGTGGATATGGGGTTGTTTTGTGACATGCTGTACCTGCCTAGTAAGTATTGCAACTCCAATGGAATGTGATAAAAGTGCCAACAATTGCTGGGTTTTGGGATTCCTCAGGACAATTATATCGGACTAGTAAATGTTCCAGCTACAACGAAATGGTGATTAAAATGCCCATTACTTATGCTATCAGGATGACTCATGCTATCAATATCTGACTAGTAAGTGCTTCAACTATAATCGAATGAATAAAACTGCCAACTGTGTGAGTTCCTCGGTTTGACTTCCTCGTTGGTCTCGAGGGGGAATACCAGGATGGGTATGTTTGGTGTAACTATCAGGTTGGATCCGGATAGGTCTTTCTTATCCCTCTCTAGTAGCCGATAGTTGTATTGAGTCTCTATAGGTTGTTTAGTGCATGCTTTGCTTCCGCTTCAGTCCACCATACCTAAGTAGGCGAGAGCCGCCGAATTCTAGCCTAGCCGTGTACTGGCCTCAGTACTGACGCTCCTCTTTTTCCTTGCCCTTTGTCGGCACCCCTTTTGTTTTAGCAGGTTTGAGATCGACGTCGTTAGCAGGGTTACCCTTCCGGCTTGGCCTGGGCAGGGTTATGGATGCCATTGGTTATTCTTCAGGGCTCTTAGCCCCATTTGCATCTTGTTTGTAGTCGGACGCTCTATCGTTTTCAAGGTGATTTGGATCTTTGTATAGTATATCTGTATTCTTGACTCTCGGAGTCAGTGTTATATATATATATATATATATCTGTTCTGTGGGTCCCATCGAGGACTGTTGTGTAATGGTATTACTTCATTTTCCACCCGCACGAAAGTGCCTGGTGGGCGTCCTTGAATCGTTTCTATGCGGGTTTGGCGGGAAGCGCTAAAACTTGCATAGGGACAATTAGAGGGTGTTACAGAGTGTTAGAAGAGCTCAGCAGTTGCGATACCCCACAAGTCCAGCCTATAGGATAACCTAGCTAACGGCCGAAGTAGAGTGTCAAAGCTATTTTGCAAAATCGGTTGGGTAGATCTGATTAGGTCTGTTTTACTCCTTATTCATCTGCTATTCTCCTCTTACCTCTGCGTGTTTTGAATCTGCTTTCTTACCTTCTTCTAGTCCAGGAATTCTCATTGTTGGGTTTCTGTCATACCTTCAGGGTTTCGCTTCCTTCTTTGGTAACGGTGTTTCTACATCCGGTCTTCGTGCTATCTAAGGAATCCTTCATCTCTTGGACTTCTCGTTGTTCCTTCTTTGTGCCTTCCCATGTTTTCCTACGCGATAACATCATCTACGCCAGATCTGATGTAGAGCCTGCATCACTCTTTTGTTTCCGAACCTCGTTTGTCGAGATCTTCAGTCTAATGCCGGGAGTTGGTTGCATAATTCTCCTATTTATGTGCAGAGTAATGGTTTGGGTGCACGATGGACTGATCATCATCTGACTACTCTTATTATTCGCTTTTGTATATTGAAACGGTGGATCTAGCAATTTTACTCTGTCCACGGAAGCTAGAGGTGGCTTTATTTGTTGATACCTCTACCTTCGCCCTTTGTTCCCGGAGTGTTCTCTCGATGATCACGGACAACGAAACCTTGTTAGTGATGTCGCGAGAATCTACACAAAGCGAGAAGATCCAGATCGCCGACCTTCTTCCCGGTACCATGAGGCGGATCTCGAGGGCGAGATCCCTTGTTAGTGGTGTCGAATTGTGGCATCCCGCTAAAATCACTACTAGAAAATCGCGTGTTATTCTTATTTTGTGCATCATCATGACCGCATACTCATGTCATCATGCCACATTGCATTTGAGCATCGTCATCGTCTTGCATGGTTTGTTTAAAAACTATTTTCGAAAAGCCTGGTTTTGTTTTCTAAACACCCCGTCTTTTTTTCAAATTAAAACCCGGGTCTCCAGAATATTTTATTTCGTCTAAAAGTGGATTCTAAAAGCCTTGTTGTGACAAATAAAATAATTATATTATTTTTGGGGGCAGCCGAACCGGGCCGATCTGACCCAGCCGGCCACCCCCAGTAAACAGAAAAAAACCAGAGCAAAACCCTAGTCTAAAAATCCCAGCCACCACTCCTCTCTCTCCCTCCACCGCACACACACATCCACCTCACCCCGTCCACTCAGAACTCGCCACCTCCCCAACAACCCCTCCACCCTATACTCCCAGCCCGCCACCTTTTCCTCACATCCTCTAGCTCCCGCTCGCCCCCTACCATATCGAGCCGCCAACCACCCCGACCCACACCCCGACGCAACAGCCACGCACGCCTCCCGCGTCGCACCTGCCAGCCGGCCCCACCTGCCGCATCGCTCTCTCACTCCCCAACCTCTTTTTTCTCTCCACCTACCCCGACGCCCCGCCCCTTCCTCCTTCCCAGGACGCTGCCGCCAGGCCGACCGCCCCCCTGTCGCTTTTCGGTCCTCCGCCCCGCTGCCAGGCATCCTCTGCCCCGTCCTCGTCCCTTCCCGCGCCAGCGCACCCACAACGCCAGCAGCCGCGACTGCTTCCTCCCTGATGCTCCACCCGCCGCCGCGTGGCCCTGCACCGGTCCGTCCCCGAGCTGCCGGCATCTCCCTCTCCAGCTCGACCCCGACCTCATCTCCGTCGAGCTCCTGCCGGTGCCGCGTAGGCCGCCTCTGCATGCTGCACGGCCAGGCCGTTCCGCACCACCGCCTCGCGAGCTCCCCCCCCGGCGACCCCTCCCGCATCGAGCCAGCGCCCCTCTTGTTGCCTTCTACCTTGAGCCCAGCCGGCCTCTGTCCCGTGCATCGTCGTCCACCTTCCCTCGTCCTGTGGGCCCCGCGTCCCTCCACCATATCTATGGCCCCATGCTCGCCTTCCATGGTGCGGACCACTGATGGCCAGCCGCACGTGGATTCCCGTGTCCCCCAGGGCACCCACGGTGGTCGACCTCCTTCATCCCGGTGGTCAGCTGGTGCCTTTTTGTTTGTTGCCTATGTGTTGTGCCCGTTCTGTCTCGCGTTTGTCTACTTCGGTGCATTGTGTTATGTCCCTGGTAGAAGGCTATTGAAATCCTCTCGAAGTCGACAAGAACGTCATCGACCACTAGAAGCTGGAACCCTAAGGCCTTCAATGTGGGCGACAAGATCGTCGAGACGAATCCGATGAACCCCCGACACCAAACCCAATGATCTGAGTTCTCCGTCACGGGCCGAACTCGAAGACGTTCGTCCCGGACACCAAGTCCTCCATCTTGGGCAAGATCTCCTTCACGAACAACCGAAGGCCAAACCCCGGTGCGAAAAGTACTCCTTCCCGGATGCGATACCCGAGGACCCGATGACCGCCATGATCGCCACCTGAACGACAAGAACATCACCGCGGAACACCGAGTTCGCTGGCACAGACGTCGAGTATGCCGACATGGGACCTGGGACCGACAAGTTCTTCTTCCAGACTTCGATGACCGAGACCCCGGACGACGAGCTCTTCTACATGGATCCGAAGACCGAATCTGAAGACCACAGATGCGAAAAGATCTACTTCCCGTTGGTCGAAGAACAATCTCGCCGAGGACGATCCCAGTCGAACCCTAAGACTGAACCCGAACCCCCGGAACCCAAGATCTTCCGAACCCAGATGTGTGACCCTAAGCCCCTATTTTTATAATATGACATTATCATCTGTCGCATAGTAAATTGTTCATACATGCATACCTGTCCGTGGGTTGGGGGCATTATGCCGATTCACCTCATAATTAAATATGGAGTCTATATGCGGGATATCTTTGTCTTATTCCGGACTCCATTTAAATTTGTGTAGCGAACCGATGCCCGGTTTCGCCTTGTTAATCCAACATTTAATTTGTAGGGTAGATAAACAACTAGAACCTATTAATTAATTGTCGGGACCCTTAATACTACCTAATTGCACCGCATCTGCATCATATCATTGTCATGCCGGATTTTCTTCCGTAGTATTAAATATTGCATCCGATGTTTCTTCTAGTGTTTGCTTCTTCGTGGATTAGGCCGATGAGTTGATGCGAGTATCGACAAGTTCTCCGGATATGAACCTTCGGCAGTGTTTCCCAGGCGAGCATCTCTCCCCCTTCTACCTATTTTGCATTTATAGTCTTTATTTCCTCCTGTTGATCTATTTATATCCGTGTCGTGATGCTTTAGTTTCCGTACACCAGTTATATCCCGTGCAGCCTCTATATTGCCTTGGACACCTCCTATTACCTGTGTTTGGTAGATAGTTGGCATTGCGAGTCGTAGTTGCTTGCTCAGGTGCGATCTCGTGTTGTCAAGTACCACAGTTGTTGGAATGCTGGCGGATGCTTATGATGGAGATGATCATGACTTTAAATACAACTATTAAAATGCTAGATATAACTAATGGAGAGGCATCGGTGGGCAATAGATGTTATTTGGTTCTTCCACGCTCACTTGTGTCTCGTAGGCCCCGAGTAGTTGATACCTGTTCCTTGACTATTTGCACTATCCACATACGGGAGACTCTATGAATCCCCCTTAGCCAGAGCTTGATTCATTTCTTATTTCTTGGGGCCACAAACTAGTTTGGGGCTTTATTACTGTTGGGGATATACTTTCCGGGTATCCTCATAGTTCATCGCTGACCAAGGTGGCCCACTTCGGGTGAGAGCTTTTCTTCACGGGCGGCCCAGTCAGAGAGAGAGAAGACGGAGTCCAATCTGGCTACGGGAAGGCCCAGAAGACTTACCGACTTAGGCCCATAATGTTACTTGTAGTTCAAGATGTACTCTCTAACCAACTCTTAGTCGTAGCCAGATTGATCTCTTCTGTAAACCCTAGGCCGGATATCTATATAGGCCGTCCTAGGGAGAGCCTTTAGGGCGAACACCTTACAACACAATAGTCTACAATCTCAACTCGCACAAGCGAAACCCTTGTAACCAATATTCCGGCTCTGCCATATTACTGGATTGCTAGCAAGAGTAGGATTCGTCCAAAGCTGGCGGATTCGAACCTAGGTAAACTTGTGTGCTCACCGTCCTGGAATACCGTACGTCTCACACCCCTCTCTTTCGCACGCCTCGAGGACCCTCTCAAGGCGTACTTGTCCTCAATCCGACGAAAGTTGGCGCCCACCGTGGGGCAAGTGAGCTTCGGATCTGCGTTCCGAGTGGAATCTGCAAGAATCAGAATCAGCGAGACCAGCGTCGTCGGTCGCATCCTCTACACCAGCAACGTCCCTCTCATCATTCTCGACGAGACTTGGATTCCGGCTAGGGAGACCGTGACTGCTTATACAATCATGTCTTTTGGCGAGATCGATGTTTACATCGGTTTCGCTGAACCTGCCCAGCCCACCCCAGCGGTGATGATAGAAGCAGAAGAATCTTCTGGCTCCCCTTTGTCCGTAGAGGCGGCAGAGTTCTGGATCTCAGAAAACCCTAATCCCACCCAGCCCGCACCAGTTGCGGAGATAGTGGAGAAATATGAGCCTGAAGAAGACCTCACAGTCCAAGTCGAATCTGGAGTGGATCTCCCTGGAGAAGCCGGATCCTAGATCGACCCACCCGTGGAAGTCGAAATCCAGGAGGAGCATATCAACGACACTGATTCCGGCTCTGACGATGCCAGGACAGATAGGCCTTTCCTCAGGTACACACTAAGACATATGATACTGCAAGGCGCTAGCGCAGATGCAATCCTCGAAACCATTAAAAGTTTCGATATGGTTGATCGTGAAGGACGCATGTACCTCAGGAAGCACGCATCGCACTTCGTCGATTATGTCGGATCCGGATCCGGCTCTGCCGATGCTGGAGAAAACACCGACTCATTGCTGGAGGCAATTGGAACAAATGCCGGCGCTCCTGCATCCTCGGATGAATCCATGATGTCGGCAGATTTCCGAAAGTTCTCCGCGGAATAGGAAGAGAAGTACAACTCCAAAGCTGCAAAAGAAGGAGAAGCCATGTATAAAGCATCCGGGGAACACTCTCCCAAAGCGCAGGATGACATGGACGTCGGAGATAATCCCGATGTCCAGATGTCCGAAAGTACCGATCAGAGCTTGACTCCGAGAAACTGACCCAAAGCCGTTTTTGTACCGGCGATGCCAAGAAGGCAAAGAAGAAGAACAAGACCGCGGCAAAAGACCCCCTCACAGAGGAGGTAATCGCCGATGAATACGAAGAAGACTCGGATGGAGCACTTATCCCAGATGAGCCGAAAAAAGAAGCATCGGTGGATGGACACGTGATCACTGAAGGTGCGCGTAAACTCATCGATGCCGCTTTAACCACACCTATCCCTACAGCTGCAGAACTTACTGGAGATGAGCTGGACGAAAGGGCCCAGGCCCTAGAAGCGCATCATCGACAACTCCTTGATGAAGCCAGAAACATCGAGGTGGAGAAGAAGCGCATGTCAAACAAGGAGTACATGTCCCGTCTACATCAGAAGACATGGAAGCGTCACATAGATGACAACCAATTCCCACGTGTCCGTGCCGTCCTTTTCGGAGATGAGATGGGGAAGCCACGGAAGGATAGCAATGGAGATTGGGTATACCCAACACTAGTGCAAAATACCGTGGCAGCTCGTGAAATTCTATCAGCTAATCCAGGGCCAGAGGAGATACGATTGGGTATCAAGCTACTCAACAAGGGACTGGAGCAGCAGAAGTTCGCCCTGTCCGGAAGTCAAAAACTGGTCTCGGATTCCGACCAATGTCGCACAGATCCGGCATGGGCTGACGTAAGATCCCATTACGTTCGGGCGCAATACCATCACCCCGAACGCAGGGAAGACAATTATTCAAGAACCGGATCGTCGGTACAGCATCTTAGAGCTACACATAACTGGAGCAATGTCGCTCCAGCAGCCGAGAAAGACGCGATCGCTGCACTGAATCCGAGGAATCCTCCCCGATGAGAATTCAATGATCGAAAGGGAGAAGATAAAGAGAAACGTCAGGAGGAGGATCGTCAGAGAATGCCACCTCCTAGACATGAGAGCCGTCCGGCTAAGCCTCACCATTGTGGGGACGACGGACGAAGGAACGACGGAAACCACGCTGGAACAAGCCGGCAGGGGGCTCGTCATAGTCAAGAACCTCCCCGGAACCGGAATAATGATGCTCTGGATGGAGGCCGGCGATCAGCCGGAAACTATCCAGCTGCACCACCCTCACCACCACACAGTTATCACAACGGCCCCCAAGGAGGTCAAGGAGGACGACATGGCGGAGGAGGTGGTGGCAGAAGCCGAAGTCCGGCTCCAGGGCACCACAGCCGCAACCGAAATTCGGGACGATCTCTATTCCCGAGCGACGCAAGCCACAGGATCAACTCCAATATAGAGGCTCGGCGCTATGAAAACGATAACGTGTACATGGGCCCAAAGTGCTTCGGACCGCGCATCAGAGCTACAAAATTCCCGGAAGGATTTGCTATCTCAAGACATATCCAAGCCTACGACGGCATTGCTCGGCCAGACACCTGGTTACAGGATTTCTTCCAAGCTTGCTGCATCGCTAAAGGCGGAAACAGCCTGGTCGCAACCCGATATCTCCCACTTATGTTGCGGAAGAGGGCACGATCATGGCTCAATGAACTTCCGGCAAACACCATCCACAACTAGTATGACTTGCAAAGTGTGTTCTTTCGGAATTTCGAAGGCACATATCGGAGGCCCTGCACGGTTGGAGACCTACAACGTTGCACCCAGATAGCCGGAGAAACTTGCCGGGATTATCTCAATGTCCTGGCTGTGCCTCAGTCGGCAAAACAACCAAAGCAACAAGCTCAGAAGCGCAAAAATACCTCGGAAGAAAAACCAAACGCGGAGACAGTAGTGGTCACTACTATTTCCGAGTCTGGAGGACGAGGAGGACATTGCGGAGGCCGTGGGCGTGTCCATGGGACATCAAGGGTCCAAGGCAGAGGAGAGCAACAACCAGGCAAAACCTACACTTGGGCCGACATTGCCAATAACCCATGTGTGCATCACTTAGCCGCCAATGGGGGCTCGTCCCACACCAACGCTGAATGTCGTTTTAATGACGACATCAAGAGAGATGATACCGCGGGATACAAATCTAAGCGGAAGAAAGGAAAGAAAAACCCCGAAAAAGACAAGGAGACCAAGGAAGATTCCGACATGGAGGAAGCTGATGCTTCAAATCCCAAGCCGGAAGGGAAGAAGACTTTTCCCACCAAGAAGGACACTTACGTCACCTTCCTCGGATCTCAACCAGCAAAGGTCAAGAAAGCAGTTCTCCACAAGCTCAATGCAACAGTTCTGGCTGTCCCTTAGTATCTGGACTGGTCAGAAGTGGCAATCACGTTTGACCGTGCTGATCATCTGCATAAACTAGACAGGCGAGGAAAATACGCCTTAATCGTCAATCCACTTATTGACAGTTATGGTTTCTCCAAGACCCTCATGGACGGTGGTAGCAGCATCAATATTATCTACGTCGAAACGCTACGCCAGATGAAGATCTCGGAAACATAGCTAAACCATAGCTCTGTGATCTTTCATAGAGTTGTCCTAGGAAGACAAGCTAATTCCCTGGGAGAGATCACTTTGGATGTTACTTTTGGAACTCCAAAGAATTATTGGACGGAGGCACTTTCCCTCGAAGTAGTCCCGTTCAAGAGCGCATACCACGCTATATTTGGACGTCCGACTTACTGGGCTTTTATGGCTCGGCCATGTTACATTTACAATATGATGAAAATTCCAGGTCCCAACGGCGTGATCACCATCAGGGGAGACCCGAAGAAGGCGCGAGAGTGCGAAGGTGGAAATGTCGCCTTTGCTGAAGCCATGCTGCATGCCCAGGAGTATCAGGAGATCAAGAAGAGCATAGATCCGTCTGAGATGCCCGCAACGAAGAAGGAGGTCACAAAGCCAAATTCGGAGTTCAAAGCATCAGAAGGGACGAAGACGACGTCGTTGAAGGATGATGACCCCTCCAAGGTGACCCAGATAGGCGTAGGCCTATGTAGCGCATAGGAAAGCGTGCTCGTCAAGTTCCTCCAAGCAAATCAAGATATCTTCGCATGGCAGCCATCTGACATGACCGGAGTACCTAGGGAACTTGCCGAGCAGTCTCTAAATGTAAACCCGAACGCTAAACCCGTCAAACAGTCCTTACGACGGTTTGACGATGAAAAGCGTAAGGCAATAGCTAAGGAACTAGCGCGGCTAGAGCTAGCCAGATTCATAGAAGAGGTCATCCATACGGATTGGTCGGCCAACCCTGTAATGGTCCCTAAAAAGGACACCACTGATTTAATGATGTGTGTTGATTATACTACCTTGAACAAGGATTTTCCAAAAGATCCATTCGCTCTGTATAGAATTGATCAAGTTATCGATTCTACGACAGGCTCGGAACTCCTCTGTTTTCTCGACGCATATTCTGGTTATCACCAAATCCGGATGAAGGAATCTGACAAAGTCAAGACTTTATTCATAACCCCCTTCGGAACCTTCTGTTTTGTTACGATGCCCTTTGGGCTGAAGAACGCGGGAGCTACGTACCAGCGCACAATGCAGCGTTGCCTCCATGATCAACTCAGACGCAATGTACATGCATACGTGGATGATATCGCGGTCATGTCCAAAAAGAAGGAAACGTTGATTTCTGACTTGGAGGAGACGTTCGCCAATCTACAAAAATACAACATCATGCTTAACCCGAAGAAATGCTTCTTTGGAATAGCAGCCAGAAAATTGTTAGGTTTCATCGTGTCTCAAAGAGGCATAGAGGTGAACCGCGACAAGATCAAGGCTATTCTCAATATTTCCAGGCCAACTCGCCTGAAGGACGTACAAAGATTAACTGGTTGCATTGCTGCGGTCAGTCGATTTGTAAGCCAGCTTGGTGAAAGAGCCGCACCATTATACAAGCTCCTGAAGAAGACCAAGGATTTTGTCTGGACTGACGAAGCTGAAGCTGCACTACAAGACCTGAAGAAAGTACTCTCATCTGCTCCTATCCTTGCAGCACCGGAACCTCAGGAACTGATGTTGCTC
Organism: Avena eriantha; assembly: GCA_910589775.1. Lineage (NCBI taxonomy): Eukaryota > Viridiplantae > Streptophyta > Magnoliopsida > Poales > Poaceae > Avena > Avena eriantha. The sequence continues at coordinate 326,403,082 of OU342742.1, read as the reverse complement.
TACATTGCTGTGACAAATAAGGTTGTCAGTATCGTTATGGTAGTGGAGAGACCAGAAGAAAATCAGGAACACCTGGTGCAACATCCGACGTACTTTGTCAGCGAGGTCCTGACATAATCAAAACAGCGGTATCCGCACTATCAAAATTTGGCTTACGGTGTTTTTCTAGCATCTCGTAAGTTATGACACTATTTTCAGGAGCATCCAATTACCGTGGTGAGCAAAGCTCCCATGAGAGATATAATCAACAATAGCGATGCCACAGGACACGTCGCCAAATGGGGCATAGAGCTTGCAGCTTTCAATATTGAGTACAAACCCCGGACAACAATCAAATCCCTGATCCTTGCTGACTTTGTCGCTGATTGGACAGAGACCAAAGAGAACATGGTCCTCCCCGAGTCAGAATATTGGACCCTCTTTTTCGATGGGTCTAAGGCTCGAGGGGGCTCGGGGGCTGGCGTGGTGCTCAAATCACCCCAAGGAGATAAACTTTTATACGTGTTGCAGATCCACTTCACAGCGACAAACAACATTGCCGAGTATGAAGCACTGCTGCATGGAATCCGGATTGCTAAGGATATTGGCATCCGACGTTTGATGTGTTACAGAGATTCGTATCTTGTTGCTCAGCAAGTCTTGGATATTTGTAATGCAAATAAGCACATGGCAGCATATAAAGCTGTCATGGATGATCTATCTAAATCGTTTGAGGGGTTTGAAGTTCAACACATCCCTCGAGCAGAAAATAAGGAAGTAGATGCACTATCTAGAATAGGCTCTACGCGGAAAGAGGTCCCGGATGGCGCATTTTTAGAGCACCTCAAAGTTCCCTCGATAAAGGGAGTAGATGAGGAATATCCGACCAAATCCGACTCACCTTTCATAGCAGTTCTGGTTGTAATCCCCAGCTGGACTCAACCCTACCTCGATTATTTGGTAGATGGCAAATTACCCGAGAAGAGGTACTGAGCCGACAGATTATCTGACGAGCAAAAGCCTATACTACTGTTAAAGGTGAGCTCCATAAACGAAGTGTTTCTGGGGTTTTTCAGCATTGTGTATCTCCGGAAGAAGGAGTGGAAATCTTAAGGGAAATCAACGAAGGCGGGTGTGGTCACCATGCTGCAGCCAAATCTTTAGTGGAAAAAGCTTTTCGACATGGATTTTTCTAGCTTACAGCTCAGGCAGATGCCGAACGATTAGTCAAGACATGCAAAGGCTGCCAAAAGTACGCCAAGCAAGCTCATGTTCCGGCTGATCAGCTGCGAACAATACCTATAACATGGCCCTTTGTGTTCTGGGGGCTTGATATGGTAGGACCTTTTAAACGAGCCCCAAGTGGATTCACTCACCTCTTAGTAATGGTGGACAAATTCACAAAGTGGATCGAGGCTAAACCTGTCACTAGTTGTGATGGAGCAACAGCCAAAAGATTTGTCGAGGATGTTATAATCCGGTATGGTTCTCCGCATAGTATTATCACGGACAATGGGAGTAACTTTTCCATGGGAGAATTGGCTGAATTCTGCGATGAGCAAAATATCCGGCTTGACATTGCGTCAGTCGCACATCCACAGGCTAACGGACAAGTCGAAAGAGCAAATGGTTTAATTCTACAAGGCTTGAAACCAAGACTCGAAGCACCACTACGACGTGCTGCGGGAGCTTGGGCAGAGGAATTACCCTCTGTAATTTGGAGTTTACGAACAACTCCGAACAGGTCAATAGGATACACACCTTTCTTCTTGGTCTATGGCGCAGAAGCAGTTCTTCCTAGCGATTTAATTCATACTTCTCCTAGAGTGGCCGCGTATATCGAAGAGGATGCCGAGATTTCTCGACAAAATGATCTCGACTTAGTCGAAGAAGTTCGCGTCGTTGCTGAAATGAGATCTACAGCCTATCAGCAGAAGTTACGCAAGTATCATAGCCAGAGAGCCCAAACTAGATCTTTCAATAAAGGTGATTTTGTTCTCTGGCTTGTGCAACAAAGAAAGCACAAACTTTCCCCAGTATGGGAAGGGTCCTTTTTAGTTAGTCGAGTATTGCACAATGTATTTTACTACTTAACTGACATGAGGCCAGTCAAAGAAAGACCTGCTACTAAGAAGAGAAAGAGAGCTGGAGCCAGTACAAATCCGGATGAGTTAGACAGACCGTGGAATATTGCTCAACTACGTCCCTTTTATTCCTAGTTTATCCTTCTTTGTAATCATACATATGTACATGTTCTGTGAGAAATAAAAGTTTTGGTTACCAAAAAGTTTTTCTGAGAAGTTTTTACCATCTTATTTCCTAATGATCATGTCATAGTCGAAAATCCCAGAATGCTTGAAAGTACTTTATTCTCATGTTCGTTCTGGTTTAGATTTCCGATTCTAAAACTGCTACCTTCAGGTATAACTCTAAAAATTCTAGTCTTTACTTGGGTTATTTGTCTGATTGTTGGATGCAGGTATTTTCCGAGTAGTGAATTGTTGGTACTGGAAGCCGGCTTTGTTTCCGAGTTTAAACTGGTTTAGCAATTGAGATCCGTTGCTCGGCAAAGTTTCCGGCTGAAGGTTTAGCCGGCTCACGAAAGGGACGAGGTGGAAAGCCAGATAAACAATAAGTAGAGACGGAAAATTTCAAGTGCTTATGTGAACATTTTAGGCACGCAAAAATTTCAAAAGCCAAAAAGTGCTGAATAGATTAAAAGCTTAGCACTAGCAAAAGTCAATAGTACATAATATTTACGAACGCATCATGTTCTTTCACAGAATAATACATAAGTGTGTGGTCTATGATGCAGGAGGAGATGAAGGAGCTGTCGGCTCGCTGGTTACTCCGCCTTGATGTCGTGCCAAGATGTCCGGATCCGAGGTGGTCCGTTCATCGTCGGAAACTTCTTTGGCTTCTTCTGGAGGAGGTGGCGGAGTAGCTACGCGAGTGAAGAAGGGGATCTCGTAGCTGGTCAGATCAGCTACGTGGCACCCATATCCGGCACAGGAGTGCATGCTGGCTTGAAGGTCTTGCTCCTAGCCGTCTTCGTCTACCTTGCAGTACCCTCTGGTCACTTGCCATATCTCCATGTTTCCATGGTGGCTCATGACCATGGTGAGAGCGTTCTGTGCAGCAGTCTGTGCGTAGGACATGTTCCAGTCCCGAACAAGCTGCGGCATCTCCTTGGCCTTCTCCCGCACCTGAAAATCCGACTTGCTTGGCATGTCCGGAATCCTGAGGGACTCGCCAATGTTCTCAAGGGACTGGCGGTAGTCATGAAGAAGATCACCGACTTAGGTAAGCCGGTGGGTGCGGGGCTCGGACGAGGAAGAGTCCGTCAAGTTCAGAGGACCTATACACAAAACAAGTTAAGAAAAAAACCGACAATGATAGAAGTCGAAGAAAAGATAAGTCCGAGAGGGGAAACATACCAAGAATGACGTCGTCAATCTTGGCCTTCTCTTCCCGGAGACTCTGGAGTTCAGCCCGGAGCGCCTGGGAGATGTCCTTCTCTCTACCAAGCTCATTCTTGAGGTCCGAGATAACTTTATCTTGAGCGGCAATCTTGCGATCGCGCTCTTCAGTGGCCATGGAGGAGGATTCCAGGACTTGAGCTATGCTCGTTTCATGATCCGCCATGAGCTTATCCAGCTCTTGGCGAAGTCCCTTGTTCTCCACCACTAGGGTCTTGAGGTTCTCGGCCTATCCAATCATAGCGATGGATTGTTTCACCAACGCTGTAAGTCAAAAAGAACAACAGTTCAGAAAAATTTGACTTGAAAAAGCAAAAGACAAGGTTTGAATCTCGAAATGTTTACCTTCAACTTCATCCTTGGCTACCTTAAGCTCAGCATTTTTAAGCTGGAGAGCTTTGATCTCTCTCCGCTTATCACAGACATTGGATAATAATTCCTGGTTATAGGAACATACTTTCTGTAAGTCAGAGTACCCAAAGTCAGAAAGCTACTTAAGACTCGGGCTAATATTTTTTGCTAAATATCAGCACGAGCCTTGGGGGCTACACTAGTTCATTCTTTGGCATCCTAATGAAGCATAAACTTGGATTCTATATCCTACTTCATGCTTGGGGGCTAGAGGATATGATATAACATAATGTAAAAACAAGAGTTGGAATTCCGACTTACATATTGCTCGCGGGTGAGTTTGTCTAAACCCACGTTCACTTCAGCTGCCACCTTCTCGGCGAGGGTAAGAGGGATTACTGGGGCTGTTGGAAGCTTCCCAATCCCGATCCTCTCGTCGCGAAGGCGGACTTGAGCGAGAAGGTCAGAGAACTTGACGTTCTCTTCTTCTTGCGATTCCTCCTCGGGGGATAGATGGATTTTGTCCAGGACTTGACTGGCTAGCCGCTAGATTTCCTCTGTACATTTCCGGGATAGGCCAAACTTGGCAAGTCCCGGATTGCTGAGGAGGTTTTCGGCGAAGACTTCAGCCGAGGGATCATTACCCGAAGAGGGTTCACCCTTATCTTGAGCTAACACACCCACGGTGACGTCAGTCTGCGACCCAAGGATCGCAGGCTCCATTGGAGGAGCTGGATCTTCTGCGACCACCGGAGAAGGAATGATCGCCGGAGTTGCAGAAGGTTGAGGGGCAGGAGTTGGAGGAGCCACGGCAGGAGAAGCTATGGTGAGCTTCGTCTGTCGCAGGGGCTTTGCAGGAATCCCTTTCCCCTTACCCTTGATGAGAGGCTTTGCTCTGAGAATGTAGTAAAGTCGGAAACATTACATCTCAGAAAGAAATTTGAGAAAGGTACAAAGGCGGAAATTGTGAATGAAAGTTACCTCTTCACAACAGGCACTTCCTTTGTGCCAACAGCCACTGTCGGAGCTTTGCGCTTCTTGAGCGCAAGGTCCGGCAATGGGACCACTTCAGTCTCCTGAGAAAACTCAAGAGGATATCCTTCGAGTGGAGCAAGCTCCGACTCGGGGAGGTCAGCAAGTTGAAAACAAGAAAACATATCAGCACTATAGTATATAACTTAGAGATTGGAACACATAAAAGGTGTATTGATGGAATCTTACCGGCACCACGGGTTTTTTCACTGTGTACATATCCAGAGAAATCTCCGGAATCCTCCTCTCGATCCGCTCCTTGACCAGCCACTTGATCTGGCTGATGTAGCCTTGAGTGGTGTAGGATTTGGGGCTGATGTGGAGGGAGTCTTTTTTGGAAGACGTGATGCATTGCATCAGTCTATCCCCGTGGTACTGAAGTGGCTGGATCCGACGTGAGACCCAGCACTGGACCAAGTCGGATCCCTTCAGACCCATGTGTTTGATCAGATATTCGATCCGCCTCTTAGCGAGGATCAGATCGTCGATGAGAGCCGAAGCAGCCTCGTCCCAGGAAGGCTGGGCTGTGAAGGCACCGTCGACAAAAGCCGGCAAAGCAGTAGCTTTGCCGGGAGCTGGAATATCCATATGGTAGAAAAGAGTGGTTGGCCATTGTTTGACCGATTCACTGGTACAAATTTTGGGATATGCCCAGTCTCGTCTAACAGAAAAGCTAATGGTTCCGGTGATGTAAGGAACACCGGCAGTGATGGAATTTCTCTGGACATGAAAATAATACCGGAAGAGAAGCAAACTCGGCCTAATGCCGAGAAAGCCCTCACAAAGTGCAGCATATGCGCTCATTTCTGGAAGAGAATTGGGAGGAAGATTGTGGAGTTGAACTCCATAGTGATCTATCACCTCGGAGAAGAACTCCGAGGGACGAAAAGACAGACCTCGGTCCAGATGGGTGCCGAAGTGGACACGCTCGCCCTCGCGCGGGTTGGGGACGGTTTCGCCGGAGCCGGTCCGCCAGTCGCCGGCGGCGAGAAGCCCCTCCTTCTCCATGTTCTTGAGGCCGTCCTTGTCAAGGGCGTAGGAGATCCAGATTCCTCGGAAGCTCTCCTTCTCCGCAACTGCTTCCGCCGACACTGACGTCGCTGCCGCCGCCAAACCAGAGGAAGAAGATGATGAAGCCATTTTTCTCCGGTGAGAAAGTGACCTAAAAGGGGCGGCGCTAGGAGCTCTGTGGGGGGAGGGCGAGGAGGCTCTGAGCGTGCAGGGGGATAGGGAGGAAAGGAACGGCAAAGGACTGGTGGAAAGGAGAAGAAGAAATCCGAACCCCTTATATCCACCTACCTACGCCAAGATTCGTGTAAAAGCTACAGTGTAACCGCCACGCGTCGTGGAAAGAACTGGGAAGGGCCCACGCGATGATTGTGTCGCCTCGATTTCGATGCACGCGTTGAAACGGTGCCTCAGTTCCGCGAACCGCGGACCCACCAATGGTCGTGCTGACGGAACGTCTGTCAGATGTCATGACTTGACCATGCTTGTGTCAGGTGGCATTAGAGACCAAGTTCCGACTTAGTTTAAAAGCGAGCTGGAAAATCCGAGTAACCTGTTGAAAGGTCCGACTTACTTTTAAGACCCGGATTGTATTTTTTGTTGTGAAGTTTCAGGAATCCTTCAAGATTCTGCAAGCCGAAGATCAAGCTCGACGATGATAAAATACGACTTTGGATCTTGGAGGCCTCCATGGGCTGCTGTTGGGGATATACTTTCCGGGTATCCTCACAGTTCCTTGCTGATCAGGGTGGCCCACTTCGGGTTAGAGCTTTGCTTCACGGGCGGCCCAGTCAGAGAGAGAGAAGACGGAGTCCAATCCGGCTACGGGAAGGCCTAGAAGACTTACTGACTTAGGCCCATAATGTTACTTGTAGTTCAAGATGTACTCTATAACCAACTCTTAGTCGTAGCCGGATTGATCTCTCTTGTAAAACCTAGGCCGGATATCTATATAGGTCGTCCTAGGGAGAGCCTTTAGGGCGAACACCTTACAACACAATAGTCTACAATCTCAACTCGCATAGGCGAAACCCTTGTAACCCATATTCCGGCTCTGCCGTATTACTGGATTTCTAGCAGGAGTAGGATTCGTCCAAAGCTGGCGGATTCGAACCTGGGTAAACTTGTGTGCTCACCGTCCCGGAATACCATACTTCTCACACCCCTCACTTCCGCACGCCTCGAGGACCCCCTCATGGCGTACTTGTCCTCAATCCGACGACAATTACTATCCTGTACTTATGCCATGTCTTACTGCTTTATTTAAGATTGTGCGTGGAGCACCTGTACTGTTTTGGAACATGGAATGTTTTCCCGGTATCGACAAGCCCAGTCACACTTTCGGGTTCCCAGTCGTTTACAGCCATTGTCACAAACCCTGGGTCCGTCTCGGAGCCGGCCAACTTCGTTGCGGGTAGCTTAGTGGGGTGGCCCCCTGAAATCTTTTATGAATCATGTGATTGCTTTGTCGTGAAAGCCTCGTTGGGTTTTGAGTTGGTTTTTCCGAGGTTGATCGTGTGTGTGTTGCTATTTGTGCACCTCTGCAGGGTAAATCTTTCTAAAAGCCATGTCCACGGTTATGGACGACTTGGAGCACAGTCTCTCAATCATAGACAAGCATAACTAAAGTAGTGCTATGAATTTGACTTAATATGTGACTAGTAATCAGCTTTACTACAATGGAGTGGATAATAAAAGTGCCAACAACTGGTGGATCTGGGGTTGTTTTGTGACATGTTGTACCTGCCTAGTAAGTATTGCAACTCCAGTGGAATGTGATAAAAGTGCCAACAATTGCTGGGTTTTGGGATTTCTCAGGACAATTATATCTGACTAGTAAATGTTCGAGCTACAACGAAATGGTGATTAAAACTGCCCACTACTTATGCTATCAGGATGACTCATGCTATCAATATCTGACTAGTAAGTGCTTCAACTATAATCGAATGAATAAAACTGGCAACTGTGTGAGTTCCTCGGTTTGACTTCCTCGTTGGTCTCGAGGGGGAATACCAGGATGGGTATGTTTGGTGTTACTATCAGGTTAGATCCGGATAGGTCTTTCTTATCCCTCTCTAATAGCCGATAGTTGTATTGAGTCTCTATAGGTTGTTTAGTGCATGCTTCGCTGCCGCTTTAGTCCACCATACCTATGTAGGCGAGAGCCGCCGAATTCTAGCCTCGCCGTGTACTGGCCTCAGTACTGACGCTCCTCTTTTTCCTTGCCCTTTGTCGGCACCTCTTTTATTTTAGCAGGTTTGAGATCGACGTCGTTAGCAGGGTTACCCTTCCGGCTTGGCCTGGGCAGGGTTATGGACGCCATTGGTTATTCTTCAGGGCTCTTAGCCCCATTTGCATCTTGTGCGTAGTCGGACGCTCTATCGTTTTCAACGTGATTTGGATCTTTGTATAGTATATATCTGTATTCTTGACTCTCGGAGTCGGTGTTGTATATATATCTGTTCTGTGGGACCCATCGAGGACTGTTGTGTAATGGTATTACTTTGTTTTCCACCCGCACGAGAGTGCCTGGTGGGCATCCTTGAATCGTATCTATGCGGGTTTGGCGGGAAGCGCTAAAACTTGCATAGGGCCGATTCGAGGATGTTACATAGTGACCCTAGTTGTGGTTAATGAGAATAACACACATACAATGACACAGGTGGATCCATAGGTGGATTGTTAAAAGAACACACATACAATGAACTCTGGTGGATCCATATGCAATGACACTGGTGGATCCATGTGAGGTCTCTGAAAAGAACACACATTTCAATGACAATGGTAGTCCCATATTTGGTTTCTGAAAATAACACACATACAGTGACTCTAGATGTGGTCAATGAGAATAACACACATGTAAGGACACTGGTGGATCCATAGGTGGATTGTGAAAAGAACACACATACAATGAACTCTGCTGCATCCATACGCAATGACACTGGTGGATCCATGTGTGGTCTCTGAGAAGAAGACACATTTCAATGACAATGGTGGTTTGTGAAAAGAACACAGATCCAGTGACTCTAGATGTGGTTAATGAGAAGAACACACATGCAATGATACTGGTGGATCCATATGTGGTTAATGGAAATAACACACATGCAATGACTCTAGTTGTTGTTAATGAAAATAAGACACATGGAATGACACTTGAGGATCCATATGTGGTCTCAGAAAAGAATACACATGCAATGACTCCAGATGTCGTCTCTGAAAGGAACACACATTTCAATGACCCTGGTGGATCCATATGTGGTTTGTGAAAAGAACACACATGCAATGACTCTAGCTGTGGTTTATGAGAAGAACAGACATGCAATGGCACTAGTGGATCCGTAGGTGGATTGTTAAAAGAACACACATACAATGAACTCGAGTGGATCCATATGCAATGACACTGGTGGATCCACGTGTGGTCTCTGAAAAGAACACACATTTCAATGACAATGGTGGTTTCATATTTGGTTTGTGAAAAGAACACACATCCAGTGACTCTAGATATGGTTAATGAGAAGAACACACATGCAATGACACTGGTGGATCCATATGTTGTGAATGAAAATAACACACATGCAATGACTCTAGTTATTTTTAGTAAAAATAACACACATGCAATGACACTTGTGGATCCATATGTGGTCTCTAAAGAGAACACACATGCAATAACACTGGTGCATCCATATGTGGTCTCTGAAAAGAATAGACGTGAAATGACTCTAGATGTGGTTAATGAAAGAATACACATTTCAATGACAATGGTGGTTCCATATGTGGTTTGTGAAAAGAACACAGATGCAATGACTCTAGTTGTCGCTAAAGAGAAGAACACACATGCAATGACACTGGTGGATCCATAGGTGGATTGTGAAAAGAACACACATGAAATGAACTCTGGTGGATCCATATGCAATGACACTGGTGGATCCATATGTGGTCTCTGAAGATAACACACATGCAATGACATTGGTGGATCCATATGTGGTCTGTGAAAAGAATAGTCATGAAATGAATCCAGATGTGGTCTTTGAAAAGAACACACTTCAATCACACTGGTGGATCCATATGTGGTTTCTTAAAATGAACATACATCCAGTGACTCTATATGTTGTTAATGAGAAGAACACACATGCAATGACAATGGTGGATCCATATGTGGATTGGGAAAATAACACACATGCATTGACTCTAGTTGTTGTTAGTAAAAACAACACACATGCAATGACACTGGTGGATCCATATGTGGTGTTTGAGAAGAACACACATGCAATGACATTGGTGGATCCATATGTGGTCTCTGAAAAGAATACACATGCAATGTCTCTAGATGTGGTCTCTGAAAAGAGCACACATTTCAATGACAATGGTGGATCCATATGTGGTTTGTGGAATGAACACATATGCAATGACCCTAGTTGTGGTTAAAGAGAATAACACACATACAATGACACAGGTGGATCCATAGGTGGATTGTTAAAACAACACACATACAATGAACTCTGGTGGATCCATATGCAATGACACCGGTGGATCCATGTGTGGTCTCTGAAAACAACACACATTTCAATGACAATGGTGGTCCCATATTTGGTTTCTGAAAATAACACACATACAGTGAATCTAGATGTGGTTAATGAGAATAAGACACATTCAATGACAGTGGTGGATCCATATGTTGTTAATGAACATAACACACATGCAATGACTCTAATTATTTTTAGTAAAAAGAACACACATGCAATGACACTTGTGGATCCATATGTGGTCTCTGAAGAGAACACACATGCAATAACACTGGTGGATCTATATGTGGTCTCTAAAAAGAATACACATGCAATGACAGAAGATGTGGTCTCTGAAAAAGAACACACATTTCAATGACACTGGTGGATCCATATGTGGCTTGTGAAAAGAACACATATGCAATGGCTCTAGCTGTGGTTAATGAGAAGAACACACATGCAATGACACTAGTGGATCCATAGGTGGATTGTGAAAAGAACACACATACAATGAACTCTGGTGGATCCATATGCAATGACACTAGTGGATCCATGTGTGGTCTCTGAAAAGAACACACATTTCAATGACAATGGTGCTTCCATATTTGGTTTGTGAAAAGAACACACATCTAGTGACTCTAGATGTGGTTAATGAGAAGAACACACGTGCAATGACACTAGTGGATCCATATGTTGTTAATGAAAATAACACACATGAAATGACTCTAGTTATTTTTAGTAAAAAGGACACACATCCAATGTCACTTGTGGATCCATATGTGGTCTCTGAAGAGAACACACATGCAATAACACTGGTGGATACATATGTGGTCTCTGAAAAGAATAGACATGAAATGACTCTAGATGTGGATAATGAAATAATACACATTTCAATGACAATGGTGGTTCCATATGTGGTGTGTGAAAAGAACATAGATTCAATGACTCTAGCTGACGCTAAAGAGAAGAACACACATGCAATGACACGGTGGATCCATAGGTGGATTGTGAAAAGAATACACATGAAATGAGCTCTGGTGGATCCATATGCAATGACACTGGTGGATCCATATGTGGTGTCTGAAGATAACACACATGCAATGACATTGGTGGATCCATATGTAGTCTGTGAAAAGAATAGTCATGAAATGAATCCAGATGTGGTCTTTGAAAAGAACACACATTTCAATGACACTGGTGGATCCATATGTGGTTTCTGAAAAAGAACAAACATGCAGTGACTCTAGATGTTGTTAATGAGAAGAACACACATGCAATGACAATGGTGGATCCATATGTGGATTGTGAAAATAACACACATGCAATGACTCTAGTTGTTGTTAGTAAAAACAACACACATGCAATGACACAGGTGGATCCATATGTGGTCTCTGAAAACAATACACATGAAATGACTCCAGATGTGGTCTTTGAAAAGAACACACATTTCAATGACAATGGTGGATCCATATGTGGTTTGTGAAAAGAACACACATGCAATGACCCTAGTTGTGGTTAATGAGAATAACACACATACAATGACACAGGTGGATCCATAGGTGGATTGTTAAAAGAACACACAAACAATGAACTCTGGTGGATCCATATGCAATGACACTGGTAGATCCATGTGTGGTCTCTGAAAATAAGACACATTTCAATGACAATGGTGGTTCCATATTTGGTTTCTAAAAATAACACACATCCAGTGATTCTAGATGTGGTTAATGAGAATAACACACACGTAATGACACTGGTGGATCCATATGTGCTTAATGAAAAGAACATACATCCAGTGACTCTAGATGTGGTTAATGAAAAGAACACACATTTCAATGACACTAGTGGATCCATATGTGGATTGTGAAAAGAACACACATGCAATGAACTCTAGTGGATCCATACGCAATGACACTGGTGGATCCATGTGTGGTCTCTGAAAAGAACACACATTTCAATGACACTGGTGGATCCATATGTGGTTTGTGAAAAGAACACACATCCAGTGACTCTAGATGTGCTTAATGTGAAGAAAACACACGCAATGACACTGGTGGATCAATATGTGGTTAATGAAAATAACACAGATGCAATGACTCTAGTTGCTGTTAGTAAAAAGAACACACATGCAATGACACTGGTCGATCCATATGTGGTCTGTGAAGAGAACACACATGCAATGACACTGGTGGATCCATATGTGGTCTGTGAAAAGAATAGTCATGAAATGACTCTAGATGTGGTTAATGAAAGAATACGCATTCCAATGACAATGGTGGTTCCATATGTGGTTTGTGAAAAGAACACACATGCAATTACTCTAGCTGTGGTTAATGAGAAGAACACACATGCAATGACACCGGTGGATCCATAGGTGGATTGTGAAAAGAACACACATACAATGAACTCTGCTGGATCCATATGCAATGACACTGGTGGATCCATGTGTGGTCTCTAAGAAGAAGACACATTTCAATGACAATGGTGGTTTGTGAAAAGAACACAGACCCAGGGACTCTAGATGTGGTTAATGAGAAGAACACACATGCAATGACACTAGTGGATCCATATGTGGTTAATGAAAATAACACACATGCAATGACTCTAGTTGTTGTTAATGAAAAGAACACACATGCAATGACACTTGTGGATCCGTATGTGGTCTCTAAAAAGAATACACATGCAACAACTCCAGATGTGGTCTCTGAAAGGAACACACATTTCCATGACGCTGGTGGATCCATATGTGGTTTGTGAAAACAACACACATGCAATTACTCTAGCTGTGGTTTATGAGAAGAACACACATGCAATGGCACTAGTGGATCCGTAGGTGGATTGTTAAAAGAACATACATACAATGAACTCTGGTGGATCCATATGCACTGACACTGGTGGATCCATGTGTGGTCTCTGAAAAGAACATACATTTCAATGCCAATGCTGGTTCCATATTTTGTTTGTGAAAAGAACACACATCCAGAGACTCTAGATGTGGTTAATGAGAAGAACACACATGCAATGACACTGGTGGATCCATATGTCGTTAATGAAAATAAGACACATTAAATGACTCTATTTGTTGTTAAGGAGAACACACATGCAATAACACTGGTGGATCCATATGTGGTCTCTGAAAAGAATACACATGCAATGACTCCAGATGTGGTCTCTAAAAAGAACAAAAATTTCAATGACACTGGTGGATCCATAGGTGGATTGTGAAAAGAACACACAGGCAATGAACTCTAGTGGATCCATATGCAATGACACTGGTGGATCCATGTGTGGTCTCTGAAAAAGAACACACATTTCATTGACAATGGTGCTTCCATATTTGGTTTGTGAAAAGAGCACACATCCAGTGACTCTAGATGTGTTTAATGAGAAGAGCACACATGCAATGACACTGGTGGATCCATATGTTGTTAATGAAAATAACACACATGCAATGACTCTAGTTGTTCTTAGTAAAAAGAACACACATGCAATGACACTGGTGGATCCATATGTGGTCTCTGAAGAGAACACACATGCAATAACACTAGTGGATCCATATGTGGTCTCTGAAAAGAATAGAAATGAAATGACTCTAGATGTGGTTAATGAAAGAATACACATTTCAATGTCAATGGTGGTTACATATGTGGTTTGTGAAAAGAACATAGATGCAATCACTCTAGTTGTCGCTAAAGAGAAGAACACACATGCAATGACACTGGTGGATCCATAGGTGGATTGTGAAAAGAACACACATGAAATGAACTCTGGTGGATCCATATGCAATGACACTGGTGGATCCATATGTGGTCTCTGAAGATAACACACATGTAATGACACTAGTGGATCCATATGTGGTCTGTGACAAGAATAGTCATGAAATGAATCCAGATGTGGTCTTTGAAAAGAACACACAGTTCAATGACAATGGTTGATCCATATGTGGTTTCTGAAAAGAACATACATCGAGTGACTCTAGATGTTGTTAATGAGAAGAACACACATGCAATGACAATGGTGGATCCATATGTGAATTGTGAAAATAACACACATGCAATGACTCTTGTTGTTGTTAGTAAAAACAACACACATGCAATGACATTGGTGGATCCATATGTGGTCTTTGAGAAGAACACACATGCAATGACATTGGTGGATCCATATGTGGTCTCTGAAAAGAATACACATGCAATGACACTAGATGTGGTCTCTGAAAAGAACACACATGCAACGACACTAGATGTGGTCTCTGAAAAGAACACACATTTCAATGACACTAGTGGATCCATATGTGGTTTGTGAAAAGAACACACATGCAATCACCCTAGTTGTGGTTAATGAGAAGAACACACATGCAATGACACAGGTGGATCCATAGGTGGATTGTTAAAAGAACACAGATACAATGAACTCTGGTGGATCCATATGCAATGACACTGGTGGATCCATGTGTGGTCTCTGAAAAGAACACACATTTCAATGACAATGGTGGTTCCATATTTGGTTTCTGAAAAGAACACACATCCAGTGACTCTAGATGTGGTTAATGAGTACTACATGCGAGACGGAGCCGGATCATACCGGTGAAATTACTACCGGAGTAAGAGAAGAGATGATAGACCGGATTACAAGTACAATTCGCAACAAGTTGTTGTAAATCAAGATCAACTCGGAGCAGGGAGTAATCAGCGTCAGAAAACAGGAGGGCAGCAGTGGACTCCTAGAAATGATGGCAAGAAAACTTGGACACCGGAGCAAAAGAGATAGTGGCAAGAAAAGAAAGACTGCCCGAGGTATACGTATGAGGCGATGCTGGATCAGCCGTGCAAGTTTCACACGCCAAATCTGAGTAAACCGGCGTGTCATACAACTCGGAAGTGTGAGTGGATGAGGAAGATAGAGAAAAGTGGTTCAGGGAATGCTCAGGCACCTCGGAACGATCAATCTCGGCAGCAACTACTCTCTGAGCAAATACGCAACATTATGTTGCCACGACCTCCGCCGAGGTATGAGAACCATGAGAGAAGGGATGGAGTGCATCAGGTGGAAAATCAACATCAGCCAGATCAAAGGTACCCCGACAATGAGGGGAGAAATGAATACAGGGAGCATCACCAGAGTTACTGTGTGTTTACCACGGAGGAAATAGATAGGAAGAGCTTGCAACACCGACATATGGAGGTGAATGCTATTATGCCGGCAGTGACGAGGTATATGCCTTGGTCTGCTCAGGAAATTACCTGGAGTATCAAGAACCATCCCAGGCTCATGCCGAGTTCTGGTTTGTATGCATTAGTGCTGGACCCAACGTTCATCGGGCCAAGTATCAATGTGAGGTTCTCCAAGGTGCTGATTGACAATGGCAGCAGCATCAATATCATGTACATGGATACAATGCGCAAGTTGGGTATCTTGGAGAATATGCTCCAAGCTACAAGGACAACTTTCCATGGCATTGTGCCAGGTATCTCCTGTGAACCCATTGGCAACGTCCGGGTTGACGTGTTATTCGGCACAAGAGATAACTGCCGAACTGAGAATTTGGAGTTTGAGGTTGTGAACATAGAAAGCGCATATCACACGTTACTCGGCAGGCCAGCCCTGAACAAATTCATGGCAAGTACTCACATCAGTTACCTGAAGATGAAGTTGCCTAGGACAAATGGAGTAATTACAATAGCTGGGGATTTCCGACGTTCAATTGAGTGTGCATCAGCCGGGTCTAACCTGGTCGAGTCACTCGTGATTGCACAAGAAAAAAGAAAGATCCAGGAAGTAGCGGCATTGGCTCAGTCCGCGCAGCAATATATGCCTACGTTGAGTAACCCGCATGGAAGTGTCTCATTTGAAGCAACAAAGGTTACAAACAAAGTGCCTGTTGATGATCTGTTCCCAGAGCGCACCATAACAATTGGTGCCGGGTTAACTGAGAAATAGGAAAGCGAGCTCGTCAATTTCCTCCATGAGAATCGGGATATCTTTGCTTGGTCCACATAGGATTTTCAAGGTGTTCCGAGGGAGTTGGCCGAGCACTCTTTGAATGTGACACCCGGAGCGAAGCCGGTGAAGCAACCTCTCCGTCGCTTCGCCGAGGATAGGAGAAAAGTCATTGGAGATGAGATAGCTTGGCTCCTCGCAGCCGGGTTCATCATGGAAGTGCTTTACCCAGACTGGCTATCTAATCCGGTGCTTGTGGAAAAGAAGAAAGATGATTCGAATGTGGCAGTGGTTTGGCGTATGTGCATCGATTACATGAACCTAAATAAGTCGTGCCCAAAAGATCCATTCCCACTGCCCATGATAGATCAGGTCATAGATTCTACTGGTGGGTGTCAATTGTTGTCATTCATAGACACATATTCTGGTTTCCACCAGATACCTCTGAACCCGGATGATCAAATAAAGACTGTGTTTATCACCCCATACGGGGCTTACTGCTATCGCACTATGGCTTTTGGTTTACGTAATGCAGGGTCAACGTACCAAAGGTGTATGCAAAAATGCTTACATGACCAATTGGTCAAAATGTGCAAGTGTATGTTGATGATGTGGTTATAAAGACCAAGGAAAGCAAAACGCTCCTTGATGATATCCGGCAAACATTCGCGAACCTAAGGAGGTTCCGAATGAAGCTTAACCCGGAGAAGTGTACCTTTGGTGTCCCAGCTGGAAAATTACTCGGACTTCTTGTCTCCAGCCGAGGTATCGAAGCTAACCCAACTAAAATCCGAGCCATAGAGCGAATGGAATTGTCAAAGTGCCTTAACGATGTCTAGAAGTTCACAGGTTGCCTGGCATCCATAAGTCGGTTTGGATGTTGGTTGGGAGAAAAGGCATTGCCTCTCAATCAACTAATGAGAAAGTCGGACACGTTCATATGGACGCCACAGGCCAATGAAGCCTTCATCGAGTTAAAGAAGAGGTTAGCCACTGCACCGGTGTTAGCCTCTCCACTATCAAAAGAGCCAATGTTGCTCTACATAGCCGCAACCAACCGAGTTGTAAGTGAAGTAATAGTGGTAGAGCGTGATGAAGAGGGTAAGTCGGTGCAAACGCCAGTCTATTACCTGAGTGAGGTATTATCAACGTCAAAGAAAAACTATCCTCACTATCAGAAGATGGCATATGGTGTGTATATGGTAGCTAAGAAGCTGAAGAACTATTTTGAAGAGCACCCCATCAAAGTGATATGTGAAGCCCCCATATCTGAAATAATGAGCAACAAGGATACAAGCGGCCAGATTGCAAAATGGGCAATTAAGCTAGCCCCTTATGCTCCACAATTTGACAAGAGAGATGCGATCAAGTCTCAGGTTGTGGCCGACTTTTTCGTAGATTGGGCCGAAATGCAATATGAGCCACCGTTGCCAGATGCAAATTACTGGAGAATGCATTTTGACGGATCAAAAACGAAAACCGTGTTAGGCGCCGGAGTTGTGCTTACCTATCCCAAGAAAGACCAGCTGAAGTATGTGATGCAGATCCACTTCACAGCATCAAACAATGTTGCCGAATATGAAGCACTTGTGCATGGAATCGAAGTGGCAAAAGAAATTGGAATACATCGGATCCAGTGCTTTGGTGACTCGGATTTGGTAGTTCAGCAAGTCTCAGGGCAATGGGATGCCTTGGATGCAAACATGGCATCGTATAGATTTCATATGCAGAAGATATCAGGATACTTCGAGGGATGCGAGTTTCACCATGTACCTCGGCTGGAAAATGAGGCTATCGACGTACTGTCGAAGCTCGGATCAACCCGACAAGCGATCCCACCGGGTGTAGCACTAGAGCACCTCAGAAAGCTATCTATCAGGCCATCCCCAGAATCCGAGTCAATCTATATCCCGGCTAGTCCGGAGTCTGAAGCTGTGCCCATGGACATTGATGTGGGAAGTGGTTCAGGAAACCCGAGGACTGCTTCGACAAACCCGGAGACTACCTTGCAGGACCCGGGGACTGCTTCGCAGAACACGAGGACTGTGCAGTGTGACCTGGCAATGGTTATGTCGGCGGATCAAATGGAAATTGACGAGGATGTGTTTCCGGTGCAAGCTATACCAGCTTGGGCACTGCCCATATTCTAGTTCATGAAGGATGGATCTTTGCCTAATGAAGAAGTGCTTTCAAGGCTAATCAGAGGAGGGCAAAGGCATACACGATTATCAATGCCGAGCTATACAAGAGGAGTGTCACGAATGTCCTGCAACAGTGTGTTGACCCGGAAGAAAGGCTTGACATCCTTCGAGATATACATCAAGGGGAATGTGGGCATCACGCCTCATCTAGAGCCTTAGTGGCAAAAGCTTTCCGGCATGGATTTTACTGGCCAAGTGCATTGGAGCAAGCAGAGGATTTAGTAAGGAAATGCAATGGTTGTCAGAGGTATTATACCAAGACAGACATGCCAATGTCGGAGCTCAAGACCATACCAATTACCTGGCCATTTGTTGTATGGCGTTTGGATATGGTTGGCCCATTTAAGCCGGCAAAAGGAAACATGACCCACATCTTGGTTATGGTTGACAAGTTTACAAAATGGATTGAAGTAAAGGCAATAATAAAATGTGATGGAGCTACAGCCGTGTCATTCCTCAAAGATATCATTCTAAGATATGGCTATCCTCACAGTATCATAACGGATAACGACACCAATTTTGCTGAAGGAGCGTTTGCGCGATTCTGCCGAGATAAGAAGATCTGGCTGGACGTTGCCTCAGTAGCCCACCCCGCATCGAACGGAGAAGTGGAAAGATCCAACGGATTAGTATTATCCGCGATAAAACCCTGGCTCATGGAGCCGCTGCAAAGATCTGTGGGGTGCTGGATAGCAGAAATACCAGCAGTACTATGGAGTTTAAGAATAACTTTGAATCGATCAACAGGCTATACGCCATTTTTTCTGGTATATGGGGCAGAAGCTGTATTACCAGCCGACATAGAGCATGATTCGCCTAGGGTCACCCAATACATAGAAGCCGAAGTGCGAGAAGCCTGGCAAAATGATGTTGATCTGCTGGAAGAAGTGAGAGAATTGGCATTGTCCAGATCCGCCATATATCAGAAAAATCTCTG
This sequence comes from Avena eriantha, assembly GCA_910589775.1. Classification (NCBI taxonomy): domain Eukaryota; kingdom Viridiplantae; phylum Streptophyta; class Magnoliopsida; order Poales; family Poaceae; genus Avena; species Avena eriantha. The sequence continues at coordinate 326,383,656 of OU342742.1, read as the reverse complement.
ACGCTATCATAGCCGAAAAGTAAACCCCCGAGTCTTCCGGGAAGGTGATCTGGTACTCTAGCTAGTACAACATACTGCTGGCATGCATAAGTTATCCCCCCATGGGGAGGACCATTCATTGTAAGCAAAGCATTGCACAATGACTCTTATTATCTCATTGACGCACAACCACAAGAGAAGAACAAGGCGGACATGTCCGGCGAGGAATCTAAGCGTCCATGGAATGTAGCCCTACTTCGTCCGTTCTACACTTAACAAAGAAGTGTGTGTATCTGAGTCTCTCATATGTCGGTATGTATGCCGGCAATGAGTTTATCAATGAAATCTTGGCCTTAGTAATGTGTGTTGTTCTATGTGTTTACTATTTATTTTTATGTCAGCTGGCTTAAGTTCCTTCTGCCTAAGCCAGATTAGTAGTGTGGGAGCACCAAAAACTCAACTCTTTGGCTTGCTGATGTCCAACAAGAATTAGCTTCATGGCAAGCAAGAGAACAAGTTTGGAATTGCGTAGCACACGAAAAACGACTAAGGAAAGGAACATAATCGAGCCGACATTTATTATTCAGACTAACCCTATGTTTACTTTATTTTTACTATGATGGATTATTTTGAGCTAGTCCTAAAGTTTCCAAGTAGTTTTAAGTCAATTTTTGAAACCCGGACTCGTAAGTCACAAAACCGAATCAAGGTAGACACGAGCCGAGCCATGAAATTGGAGAAACAAGAAAATGAAACTCGGGGACTACTCCCAAGTTAATCTAGTGTGAATAACTTAGTAGCAAAGTATAATCAGTATGCTTGATACATCAACACCCGGCATACCGGGGATCTGATAAACTTCAAAGAGTTTTTGGTGCTCAAGGAGCAGCAGCAAGAGGGGGTAACTCGGCGCCAGCGGGTGGAGCTTCGGCTTTAGCCTCGTTGTCCGGATCAGCCTCAGCCTCGTCGCCATCTTCATTCTCTTCGAGATTTGAGGCTTCGTCCTCCTCCTCGCCATCCGAACCATCTTCGACGTATTCATCATCAACAATGTTGATGAAGCTTGGTCCTTCGTTCCATTCATGGACAGGGGCATACTAGATAAGGTTGTGGGCACATGCCTTGCGCCGAGCGACCCAATCCGGATCATTCGACCACCTGGACCCAGTGCGCAAGCGCTCGAGAACCTTCAAATCCAGCTTTTCATACCAAGTGAGCACGAAGTGGAGGACAATATCAGCTCCGGCACGTGCGGCTGATTCCCTCCAGAGGTCGAGCTGGGTCTCGCAATCCATCATCCTATTGATCAAAGAAGTGGATCCCTCCAGAGGATCCTCACCAGGCCAAAGTGCACGGAAGATCCGGACGGCTGAATCCAGGATACCTGAACCATAGTTCTTCACAATTTCAATTCGGGAGGATAGGCTGACCAGCAGGTCCTCCATGTCATAAGGAATGGTTTCAGAGCCAGGACCAGTTGGGGTACCCCTCTGCCGGCAGAACTTGGCAATAGTAGTAGCAGCAATGGCATCGCCCTCTGGGAATTTGCCTAAAAACAAAACAAGTGAAATAAGTAACGGAGTTTAACCCGGAGAAATACACGTCGGCAGAAGGAAAAGAGCTTACGGGAGATATGACTATGGAGCCGGGTCAACTCTATGGTGAAATCAGCACGCCTCTTTCGAAGCCTCTCAAGTTCGCCACTAGCTGACTCAAGCTTGGCATCGGCCTCCTTCAGAAATTCCTAATCCTTTGCAAGTTGGAGGCTAAGACGTTCTCGCTCTTAGGTGAAGTCTTGGCCAGCCCTGTCCATCTCAGCCTTGTGGAGCTCTTTGAGCTTTTTCATCTCAGCCTTGAGCTTGGCAAGTTCATCATCCTTGGCTTGGAGCTTGGCAAGCTCGTCGTCCTTCTTCTTAAGTTCGGCCTGATGTTTCCCTGCTTGTTCGAGAAAATGCAGCATCATATCAGGCAGGGTCACACTATCTTCAAGGGATGCTGCAACAGTTTGTTGACCCGGCAAAGCCGAGGTATAAATATCTGCCGAGTCAAGGAGAAAGGAGAAAGAGCACGGAAAATGGGTAACCAAAGCGAATTACCTCTTATCTCGTCCAAATTTTATCTCATGATTGTATTTTTGGCCTCCACTTCGGCTGTGCAATCCGAATCAGAGATTAGTTCGACGGGAAAAGGCAAAGAAGGATGGGGAAAAGTCAAAGAGAAAACTTACCCTTTTTCTCGCACTCGGTAAGAAGTGCAACATGTTTCGAGCGCAGACCCTTGTGTGAGTCCAAGAGGCGGTGAAACTCAGTAGTCCGGGGATTGGTAGTGATCTAAAAAGAGCAATGTTAGCTCAGCTATATGGATATTCGAAGTGTACAAAATCTGGGCCAAGTGGAACTTAACCCAGCTCTAGGTGTGTGCATATTCGAAGTGTACAAAATCTGGGCCAAGTGGAACTTAACCCGGCTCTAGGTGTGTGCATATTCTAAGTGTACCAAATCTGGGCCAAGTGGAACTTAACCCGGCTCTAGGTGTGTGCATATTCGAAGTGTACAAAATCCGGGCCAAGTGGAACTTAACCCGACTCTAGGTCTGTGCATATTCGAAGTGTACAAAATCTAGGCCAAGTGGAACTTAACCTGGCTTTGGGTGTGTGCATATTCAAGCTACTAAGGAGCTACGCTAGTTCTCTAAGGAGCATCCATCCGAATAACAAGTTACTCCCCTGGAGGCTCAGGGACTAATGGATATATCTCCAAGCACTTATGCATATTAAGGAAAAGACAATGTAGCGTAACTCCATCATCCGGCTAGCGAGGTTTATAGCCTTGGCTGCCGTATTCATCTCCGCGCCAACTCGGCGGGCCCAAACTTCTCCGGGAGATCATCGTTTGGATTGATGAACTCCACTTTGTTCCAAATGTGGACATATTCAACCAAAGCCGAAGGATAACTCTCTCCATTAAGCATGTGGGGCGCAACCAGGCCTTTGGCATGGGCCTCTCCTCGCAACCAGGGTGGCAGCAGGGCTGATATGAAGTGTATGTTGCTTGTTGCCAGCTGACCCTGAGGAAGCATCTCCCTTCGGCAGCATGGATGCAAGGGTGCATTGACCAGCCTTGATGAATTATGCCTTGGTGGCACCAAAACCTTTCTTGGCCTGACTGTTGGCCTTGGGTTGCTGTTGGGAGGCTAAGGCTTGAGCTACGGATTTGGACTTGGGCGTAGCCTTGGTGATAGTTGGGTCTTCTCGCCGAGTCTCGGAAGACTCGGACAAGGCAGGAGGAGTTGGTGTTGGTGCTGCCACCGATGCTGGTGCTGCTGGTGCTGCTGGAGGTACTGGCGATGGCGCTTGTGCTGCTTCAGGTGCTAGTGTTTGTGTTGTTGCTGGTGATGGTGTTTGGGCTGCTACTGCTGCTGTAACCTCGAAAACAACAGTTTGTGGCTGAGCTGATGAAAGGCTGGGACCATCCGGCACTAGCATGTCCTCGGCCGCACCACTTCCCCCTACACCGACGTTGCCCTCCTCTGGACGAGATGGGCTAAGATCTGAAGCAGCCGCTGAGCCTTCCTGAACTGGGCTCAGCGGGCGCGTGTCGTCATTACGAGCGGGAGATGGGGTGCGTCGGAAAAACGAAGCGATGTTGCTATAGGGGACCGGCGCAGAAAACAAAAAATTTCCTACGATGAAACCCCAGAAACTTCCTAGGATCTATCTATGTGGTAATGCGGTAACGACCGATGTGTAGAGAGTACATACCCTTGTAGACCGTACGCGGTTAACGTTCTGCAGGGAACGTGGTTGAAGTAGTCGTACTCGAAGCCGACCTCAAGGTCGCAAACCTCCTCGCAGGTCACCCCTTGCTCCTTCTTGATCTTCATCATCTTCATCATGCAACAGCTCCGGCTCACGACATTCTAGCGCCCCAAGTGTTGCGCCTCGTGTCTTCGTACACATCTGGTGCATGATGAGACCTCTGACTCCCCGGTCCCGCCGGGAGTGCGTAAGTTGATATCCGGCTAGGAATCCCTGCAGTGCAACGGCGTACTGCAGGTGTGCCTCGATCGCACAGCCTAGACTTGGGGCCATGGTCACAAGGTATAGAGAGAGGGAGGGAGAAAGCCAACCAAAGGACTTCTCTTATTGTGTTTTTGGTGTATCTAATCCCACCCATGGGCACCTCTTTATATAGGCGGAGGGGGTGTGCCCTCCCCATTGGGTTAGCCATGTGGGACTAATACTAAAGGAAAAAAGGTAGCAGATTTTCGGACTGCCAAATGGGCCAAAAGTACTCAACCCAAATAGCAAACAGAAAATACTTAAATAAAAGGAAAAAGAAAAAGGCAGTAGCAGCCAGTCAGCCGGGTAGGCCGGCCTGTCCACCGGCGGCCCAGCTCGCACCGCCGTGGCCTGGAAGGGGGGAGCCCGGGTGGGCTGGCTTGCCCCGGCGGCCTAGCACCCCACCCCGGGTGGGACGGCTGGACAGCGGCGACCCAGCGCCCCGCCCCGCCTCGCCTGGCCCGTGTGGGCAGGCCTGCCCTGGTGGCCCAGCTCCCTGGCGCCCGTGTGGGCCAAGTCGAGCCCCGGTGGCGGCCGGTAGCTGCGGACCCCCCCCCCCCCCCCGACCGTGCGGCGGTTAATAGAAACAGCCCACGTGGGATTTAGCTCTTTTTCTCTTTATTTATTCTGCAACTTTTATTCTAGACTATTTCCCTCCGGGATTTAGCCTAATATATAATTTGACTTTGTAAATCTTAATCTAAATATTATTTATAATATATTAATTCATAATTAACATATAATAAATATACATTTAAATTCCCATTTATTCGAAAACACTTTTCCGGTCTTTTCCTTTATTCTTTCTCTGAACAACTTCGGATATCTCCGCGGAATGATTCCGGCTTTCTCTCTTTCTCTACCATGATTCTTTCTTACGAATGATCGCTCTCATCGTACCCTTAAGTGTATCCTCTCACGGCTCGCGAATGCTCTAGACATGATCTATATCAATGATCAACAAAGGGACCAGGGATATCCATGTGACCCCTATGCATTCCTGATGACAATGTCGTTTGAACCGTCTAAATGTAGCATCCTCTTCCTTTTGTTTCTCGATACAACTTGTCCGAGATCCGATCATTGGTATCCTATACCTTTGTTAAATCTCGTTCACAACAAGTTATGTTTTCTTGTTACCGTGATATTACATCCCTGTGACCTAGTCACATATTGCAACATATATGGATGTAATCTCACACCTTCATGCCAAACTCTTTGGACCAACTATTTGCATGGTTGTACTCTAATCATGAAGGTCTATCAATCCCTACCTAACTTGTTTCAATTGGATTCTTGTGCCTCCCAAACCCACATGGTTTTGAAGGCTATTTGATAATCTGCTATGGCACCATTAATTTATTCAAAGTTTGGTATCAATCCTATGAAGGCTCAATGCTTATCAACCTCAAACTTGTATAACATGGTCAGATACATCACTTGTTATATCCATAAATCTATCCCATGACCCAAGGTGAGCTCTGAGATCCAAGATCCAACCATGTTTTGATGGTATAAATGTAATAGTGCCCAAGATCCTTTATCCCTTTGGTTTCCTTCCAAATCAAGTTAAATCCTCAAAACCAAAGGTTGGAAATGATTGATACAGCATGTGGACATCATCTAACTTGTATATAAATATTTTACCAATATTATCCATAAGTAATTTTGGCCCAAAACAATTAAATTCTTCTAATTAGCCAAAACCTCAAAACTCCTTCCATAAAGGAATGTTCGGTTTTTGCCAAAACAATTCTCCAATTTAGATCACATTTGAAGTATAATTAGCCTACCCTATCTACTTCAAAACTAAATATTTTTGAAGAGCTTTATTATTTCTTTTTTCCCATTTTCTTAAATGGCAGAGATGGCATAATAATTATTTAAATACTTTTATTCTCCAATAAATCTTGGAAAAATCTCCAATGTGTGAATTCATATTTGGGATCATATCAAGCCAAAATCCATTCTTGTCCAATTCAAAAATATACAATCAAATGTTAAAAACCATTTCTGCTCCATTTGAATACTTGACATAAAGAGGATCAAAATTCATCCAATAAATCGCAAATAATTCATAGAGGTTTACCTTGACCCTATCCATCTACCTATACCATTGCCCTATCCTTCTAAGATCAAACTTCAAGAGTTGCTTCATAAGCATCAAAAATGGCAAATCTCGGATAATTAACAACATTGGGTTAACACTCCCTTAAAACCTCACCAAACCACCACCCTTGATCACCACAGCACCACTACATCATCTCTGGTCGACTCTCTACTGTAGCTCTAACCTCTCCCTTGTTTATTGTCTTTGGAAGTGAGAGAGAGACTTGGCCTAGGAAATTTAAATCTTGACCTTAAAGCCACAGCAGTTGTAGCACGCCTCACATCTCCCTCTAGTCGTGTCCCTGACCCCACCTACCTCCCCTCTGCACCACCGAGAGCCAAGCTATCTCTCCGTAGCCCTCTCCCCTCCGCTCTTTTCTTTCACCCGAGGTAAAAAGGGTGGAGAACCCAAGGCTACTGGGGCAGAGACACCACCCCTCCTCTGGTCCCTGACCCATCACCTCGCCCTCCATCGTCCCTCTCCACCAACATGCGCTCTACACCACCCCCACTGTGTTCAAATGGACCAAGTCCATCCAATACCCACCCAACCGAGATAAAGACACAGGTCGCACAACACCTCCCCTTCTGCCTCATTTACTCACCCTCCCTTCCGTTACACACCCCCGAACGCCACTCCTCCTCCACCGCTCAGTCCTGGCCAGGAGAAGAGGGAGAACACCTCTCGGCCACCATCAAGAAACGAGTGTAGTTACCTCTCTCCTGCTCCCCTCCTTCTGCATGCGACTTCCCTGATATACGTAGGCTTCTCTCAGGCTAACCCTGCCTTCATCTCCTCCCAGTGCAGCTCCTCTCGAAGCCGCGGGGGAGCTCTGACGACCCCTCCTCTGCCGACAACCGCGAACGGACTCCCGCCATAGAACCAGAACTTCCCGCCCAGCTCCGGAGTCGCCTTGACGTACCGCATCGACCCCACCGCTCCCTGGCCACCGGCAAACCCCCGGTAAAGCCTCCCAGCGCCCCACCAGATCCTCCCTAGGGTTCTGGGCGTCAGCCCCTGCCCCAGAGGAGAAGACGACCTCGCGGCCGTAGATTATCTCTAGATCTAACGGCCAGCGATGCACCATACCCCTTCGGCCGCCCCTCCCACTAACCGGCGGGGCCACCTCGTCAGGATTTGAATCCTTCCCGCCCGCTGTGACATGCTAGTGGGCCCGCTGCAGCGCAAATCTGGCCCATTTCCCTCCAGATCTGGCTCGCGACGTCCACCCTTTTCGTTTCCTTTTCCTGTATTTCCAGATCTAATAGTTGCCCTCTGTTTTAAATCATTTTGAAAATGGAAATCAACACAATATGCCCATATCTAAATTTTTCTAAGTTGATGTATGTTTTCCCTAACACCCAGTAACCTTGGTTAGCTCAGAATATGTATATATTAAATCAATTTCCAGAAAGTACTTACAACACTCCTTAAATCCCTCAGGTAGATTTGCATATCCAAATGGACTAAATACAAGTCCCTATGAAAGGTATTTGTTCTACATATTAGATAATATTTATCTCGCCCCATCTTAAGATACATTTTGCCTGTAAAGAAAATAAAAAATTTAGGCCTAATATGACTTTAAGAAATTCCCTAGGCCAAACCACAAATTGTTTGGACCTAGTTCAAAATCCCTTAGATGAGGAATATCAATATCTACCAAAACCTAGAAGATCAATATTTTTGGAGCCTATGTTGGTTTTTGGTGATTTAAATATATCTGTCTAGGGTTGTTCTAGTGGAAAAATCACTACAAGAGTTTTAAAACTCCAAAAAGGGTGAATTCAATTTCTACAGAAATGTATTAGAAATACATAACATGTGTCCTTGGTTTCATATCAATAGACCCTGCATATTTAATTTGGTGAAAAGGACAAAAATCTTGCATAATTGACTTTGGGAATTTACCAAGGGCATTGTGGTAAACATTTTTAGATGAATCCAACTCTCAAAAATCTTAAACACCAAAGGCTACAAAAACCTCTGAGGACAACTTAATTTGATCACTAGATCTTTTCTGGTGATTTATTCACCTAAACTAGAGGCTATTTCACTAAAATAATCATATCTAAATAAAGAAAAGTGATAAAATCATGAAACCACTTTTGTTGGCCTTTTTATTTCAATAACTATCCGTTGATATCAATTTTGTATATTGATATCATATAGGACCAAGCCTTAGTTCCAAACCCCTTTATTAAGTGGTTTTGGCAAATAAATCCTAAAAGAAATTCCACAAAGGCAATTTAAGTAATTCCAATTACTACTATCTCAATCTATCAAAACGTACTGAAGTGATTAGGGTGTTGAATGTTTGTTTGTTATATTTAAATGATGCTTGTATGCCTTGTGTTGATTGTGGCTCTATTTGCTTCCATGTATCCTCCATAACGATGCTAGATGCGATTATATCGGAGACTATAAGAAGATGGTTATTTATATTGGTTATTATGGTATTCTTAGAAGAAGTCCAGGGATATATATTACCAGATTTCTGATCACAGGCATGCCACCTTCTTGCTCATAAACCTTGTCCTACTGTTTTACTTATGCATGTTTTTATCTACTGATTATGATACTGCATTGTTTTATTATATATTTATCTATACCTGGTAGTGGCTTGGCTCCTCCAAGACATTACACATTTGTACTACTAAGTGATACCCCCTGACAACACCTACTTGTCCCTAGTATGGTAGATGGTGTAATACACCATACCCCTTTGGGGACCCCGTTTTAGCCGAAGCAAAGACGTAGGATGGGAAGACCCGAAAAAGTTTTACAAATGTTTAAGGAAAAACCTTGGTGAGGTTTGACCTACCAAGAGAAGATTGAGAAAGGAAAAAGGGTTTTGTTTTACAAAATGATAAAACAAGATGGAGGAAAAAGGTTTTTGAAAATGCACCCGGTTCTTTGCAGTTTTGCTATAACAATTAACCCGTGCAACCACATTACTCTGGATTGGGATAGGGCTGTGCTTGATGTTTTTCTACTCTGGTATAAGCTACCTACAACTACTACAGGGGATTTAAAAATCCTAGAGGGTGGGCCTTCTCCTGTAAAGGTCCATGTGAGACATCGACCTAGAGAAGGAACGAAGGGTCTACGGGCCTCCACGCGTTATGAAAAGCGCTCCGGTTGGTTTGGGAACTATATAGCGCGTCCCAGTGTTGAGGGGAACAACTCTCATAGGGTAGGAACTTATATTGGCGTAGGCATCCAAAGAGTCTTGATCGGTTACTCGACCCATGATCCGTAGGTGATCAGGGAAGGGTACTCGGATGGTGTCCGTAGAGTGTACAACCTCTGTAGAGTGTAAATCTATTCGAATGGCCGTGTCCATGGTCACGGAAGGTTGGCAAGGTTGCTGTAGAGCGGTGCTGGTTTTGTTTTCAAAAATGATTTCAGAAAAGCAATGGCTTTGGAAATGTTTTGACCATGGGATGGTTGGAAAGGATACCTGTTTTGACCATGGGATGGTCGGAAAGGAAGGAAAGGAGTTTAGTCATGGGATGACCAGAAGGACGAAACAAATGGGTGACCCAATCCTAGTGTTTTCCAAAACTTCTCAAAAAGGTTTCCAAATTTTTTTACAAAACGTTCTCAACAAAGATGTGTAGATGCTATATCTACAAGAGAAACTATGTCAGAAAAGAACCTCTCTTTGATCCCTCCTACTACCACAACCATATTACATATCCTCTTGTTATTATTATTCTTTTAAGGTGGTTTGCGAGTACATTCAAAGTACTCACTGGCATTGTCGCTAGCTATTAACTTGGTCAGATATCAAGAAGATGATGGAGTTGATGTCTATGCGAGCTAGGACATTCTCCCAGTCAGTTGCCTGTGGCTTATGGCATGGCTCGGGCTCTACACTTCATGAAGTTCCACTGATGATTGATGATGTAGCCATAATGGCAATTAAGGTATGACATGTATCCGTTTAAGTATTGGATGTTCACTTTGATACGTGTCGGTTATGTGCCACGACAGACTGATCATGGGATCGTGGTGTATGCAGAACAGGGATTCTCGGAGGATTAATCCGGGGGCCCCACACAAACCACATGGATCCACCAGAGTCATTGCATTTCTGTTATTTTTCAAAACCACCACCAGAGTCATTTCATGAGTGTTCCTTTCATAAACCACATGGATCCACCAGAATCATTGCATGTGTGTTCCTTTCCTAAACCACATGGATCCACCAGAGTCATTGCATGTGTGTTCCTTTCTTAAACCACCACTAGAGTCATTGCATTTGTGTTCCTTTCCTAAACAACCACTAGAGTCATTGCATGTGTGTTCCTTTCCTAAACCACATGGATCCACCAGAGTAATTGTATGTGTGTTCGTTTCCTAAACAACATGGATCCACCAGAGTCATTGCACGTGTGTTCTTTTTCTAAACCACAACTAGATTCATTGCTAGTGTGTTCCTTTCCTAATCCACATGAATCCACCAAAGTCATTTCATGTGTGTTCTTTTCCAAAACCACCACTAGAGTCATTGCATGCGTGTTCCTTTCCTAAACCACATGGATCCAGCAGAGTCATTGCATGTTTGTTCCTTTCATAAACCACATGGATCCATCGGAGTCATTGCATGTGTATTCTTTTCCTAAACCACCACTAGAGTCATTGCATGTGTGTTCCTTTCATAAACCACCACCAGAGTCATTGCATGTGTGTTCCTTTCCTAAACCACATGGATCCACCAAAGTCATTGCACGTGTGATCTTTTCCTCAACCACCACCAGAGTCATTGCATGTTTGTTACATTCCTAAACCACATGGATCTATCAGTGTCGCTGCATATGTATTCTTTGCCTAAACCACATGGATCCACCAGAGCCATTACATCTGTGTTCTTTTCCTGAACCACCAATAGAGTCTTTGCATGTGTGTTATTTTCCTAAACCACATGGATCCACCATGGTCATTGCATGTGTCTTCCTTTCCTGAACCACCAGCAGAGTCATTGCATGTGTGTTCATTTCCTAAACCACAACTAGAGTCATTGCATGTGTGTTTGCTTCCTAAACCACCATCAGAGTCATTGCATGTGTGTTCCTTTACTAAACCACATGGATCCACCAAAGTAATTTCATGTATCTTCCGTTCTTGAACCACATGGATCCACCAGAGTCATTCCATGTGTTTTATTTTCCTAAACCACTAACAGAGTCATTGTATGTGTGTTCATTTCCTAAACCACATGGATCCACGAGATTCATTACAAGTGGGTTCTTTCCTAAACCACAACTAGAGTCATTGCATGTGTGTTATTTTTCTAAACCAACACTAGAGTCATTGCATGTATGTTCCTTTCCTAAACAACATGGGTCCACCAGAGTCATTACATGTGTGTTCCTGTCCTAAACCACATTGATCCACTAGAGTCATTACATGCGTGTTCTTTTTGTAAACCACCACTAGAGTCATTCCATGTTTCTACCTTTCCTTCACCACATGGATACACCAGTGTCATTTCATGTGTCTTCTTTTCCTAAACCACGTAGATGCACCAGTGTCATTGCATGTGTGTTCCTTTCCTGAACCACATGGATCCACCAGAGTTATTGCATGTGTGTTACTTTTGTAAACCACCACTAGAGTCATTGCATGTGTGTTTCTTTCCTAAACAACCACTATTGTCATTGCATGTGTGTTTCTTTCCTAAACCACATGTATCCACTAGAGTAATCGCATGTGTGTTCGTTTCCTAAACCACATGGATCCACCAGAGTCATTGCATGTGTGTTCCTTTCCTAAACCACATGGATCCACCAGAGTCATTGCATGTGTATTCGCTTCCTTGACCACATGGTCCACCAGAGTCTTTGCATGTGTGTTCTTTCACTAAACAAGCACCAGAGTCATGGCATGTGTGTTCCTTTCCTAAACCACATGGATCCACGAGAGTAATTGCATGTGTGTTCCTTTCCTAAACTACAT
>OU342742.1:326325556-326370543 GCA_910589775.1 Avena eriantha | reverse complement strand
AAATCTGGTTAAAAAGACAAAAACCGTCAAGAACTGCCTTTGGGAATTTTGTGAGGTCATTCGGGTAAATAATTTGACATGATTCCAACTCTCAGTTAATCATCCCATCAAACTCTACTGAAACAGCCAAGGAAATAATTTTTGGATCTCCATAACTTTTCTGATGAATTACTTCCTGAAACTAGAGTTTCTACCACTAGAAAAGTCTTTATAAATCACTAGAATTCGATAAAATAGTGAAACCACTTTTGTTGGTTTCATCTTATCAACACCTATATGTTTGTATCATTTTTATATGATGGTATCATACAGAATATGGCCTTAATCTCAAAGCCCTCTCCTAAATAATTTTCTAGACTATAAGTCCTATAGGATTTCCTTCAAATGCTTCTAAGACAATTTCAATCTTCTAAATCCAACCTTCTCAAAACCTACTGAATCGTCAACTTGTACTGTTTGCTTACTTGCTGTATGCCCAATTGTATGCCTTGTTTTGATTGTGTCCTTGCTTGATTCATGTCTACTCGATGATGATGATAGTTGCGCTTGTATTGACACCGAGAAGAAGAGATCTTATCATTATTGGTATTGGTATTCTTGGTTATGTAAATAAGAAGTCCAGGGACATATTTTGCCAGATTCCTGATCCCAGGCAAGCCACCTTATTTCTTATAAGCCTTGTCCTACTATTTTACTTATGCATGTTTTATCTTCTGTTTATGAAAACTGCATTGTTTTATTATATAATGATCTATATCTGGTAGTGGCTTGGTTCCTCCAAACCATTACTCAATGGTACTACTAAGTACAACCCTCTCGATGATACCTACTTGTCCCTAGTATGGGAGATGGTGTAATACACCATACCCGTTGGAGACCCCGATTTAGTAGAAGCAAAGCTAGGATGGGAGGACCTCGAAATAGTTTACAAAATGTTTTATGATGAAACCTTGGTGAGGTTTGACCTACCAAGAGAAGTTTGAGAAATAAAAAGGTTTTCGTTTTACAAAAGATGCTGAAGGAAAGAGGAGGTAAAATGTTTATGAAAACACACCCAGTTCTTTGTAGTTTTGCTAGAACAATTAACCCGTGCAACCACATTACTCTAGAATGGGACAAGGCTAGGCTTGATGTTTGTTTACTCTGGTATAAGCTACCAACAACACTACAGGGGATTTAAAAATCCTGGAGGGTGGGCCTTCTCCTATAAAGGTCCATATGAGACATTGACCTAGAGAAGGAACGAAGGGTCTACGAGCCTCCACACGTTACTATGAGCCCCTCATTGAAAGCGCACACTTTGTGTAGTGGAAAAAGCGCCCCGGTTGGCTTGGGAACTATATAGGGCATCCCGGTGTTGAGGGGAAAACACTCATAGGGTAGGCACTTATATTGGAGTGGGCATCCGGAGAGTCTTCTTCAGTTACTCGACCTACGATCAGTGTAGATCAGGGTAGGGTACCGGATGGTGTGGGTAAAGTGTACAACCTCTGCAGAATGTAAATCTATTCAAATAGCCGTCTCCACTGTCATGTACGGTTGGGAAGGTTGCTGTAGAGCGGTGCTGGTTTTGTTTTCAAAAAGGATTTCAGAAAGCAATGGCTTTGGAAATGTTTTGACCATGGGATGGTCGTAAAGGATACATATTCTGACCATGGGATGGTCGGAAAGGAAGGAAAGGAGTTTGGTCATGGGATGACCGGAAGGAAGAAACAAATGGGTGACCCAATCCTAGTGATTTCCAAAACTCTTCAAAACGGTTTCCAAAATGTTTTACAAAAGTTTTCAACAAAGATATGAAGATGTTATCTCTACAAGAGAAGCTATCTGAGAAAGGAACCTCTCTTGGAGCCCTCCTACTACCACATCCATACTGCATATCCTGTTGTTGTTATTACTTTTACCTTAAGGTGGTTTGCGAGTACATTCAAAGTACTCACTAACATTGTCCCTGGCTATTAACTTGGTCACATAACAAGAAGAAGGTGACGATGATGACTATGCGATCTAGGACATTCTCCCAGTCAGTTGCCTGTAGGTTAAGGCATGGCTCTTTCTCTTCGCTTGATGAAGCTCCGCTGATGATTATTGATGTAGCCATAATAGCATGTAAGGTATGACATGTATCCGCTTAAGTAATGGATGTTTTACTTTTATACTTGTCGGTTATGAGCTACGACTAACTGATCATGGGATCGTGGTGTATGCATAACAGGGATTCCCGGCGGATTAATCCGGGGGCTCCACAGATCCAGCAGAATCATTGCATATGTGTTCTTTTCCTAAACCACCACTAGAGTCATTGCATGTGTGTTCCTTTCCTAAACCACATGGATCCACCAGAGTCATTGCATGTGTGTTCCTATCCTAAACCACATCGATCCACCAGAGTCATTGCATGTGTGTTCTTTCCTAAACCACCACCAGAGTCATTGCATGTCTGTTCCTTTCATAAACCACATGGATCCACTAGAGTCATTGCATGTGTGTTCCTTTCCTATACCACCACTAGAGTCAGTGCATGTGTGTTCTTTTCCTAAACCACCACCGGAGTGATTGCATGTGTGTTCCTTTCCTATACAACATGGATCAACTAGAGTGATTGCATGTGTGTTCCTTTCATAACCACATTGATCCACCAGATTCATTGCATGTGTGTTCTTTTCCTAAAGCACCACCAGAGTCATTGCATGTGTGTTCCATTCCTTTACCACATGGATCCACCAGTGTCATTGCATGGGTGTTCTTTTCCTGAACAACCAATGGAGTTTTTGAATGTGTGTTCCTTTCCTAAACCACATCGATCTACCAAAGTAATTGCATGTGTGTTGTTTTCCTAAAACACCGCCAGTCATTGCATGTGTGTTCCTTTCCTAAACCACATGGATCTATCAGTGTCATTGCATGTTCCTTCTTTTCCTAAACCATATGGATCCACCAGAGTCATTGCATGTGTGTTATTTTCCTAAACCACATGGATCCACTAGGGTTATTGCATGTGTCTTCCTTTACTAAACCACCACCAGAGTCATTGAATGTGTGTTCCTTTCCTAAACCACATGGATCCACCAGAGTCAATGCATGTGTATTCCTTTCCTAAACCACCACTAGAGTCATTGCATGTGTGTTCCTTTCCTAAACCACATGGATCCACCAGAGTCATTGCATGTGTGTTCTTTCCTAAACCACCACTAGAGTCATTGCATGTGTGTTTTTTCCTAAACCACCACCAGAGTGATTGCATGTGTGTTCCTTTCCTAAACGACACGGATCCACCAGAGTAATTGCATGTGTGTTACTTTCATAAACCACATTGATACACTAGATTCATTGCATGTGTGTTCTTTTCCTAAATCACCACCAGAGTTATTGCATGTGTGTTCCTTTCCTAAACCACATAGATCCATCAGTGTCACTGCATGTGTGTTCTTTTCCCAAAACCACCACTTGAGTCATTGCATGTGTGTTCCTTTCATAAACCACCACAAGGGTGATTGCATGTGTGTTCCTTTCCTAAACCACATGGACCACCAGAGTCATTGCATGTGTGCTCTTTTTCTAAACCACCACCAGAGTCATTGCATGTCTGTTCCTTTCCTAAACCACACTTATCCACCAGAGTCATTGCATGTGAGTTATTTTCCTAATCCACCACCTGTGTCATTGCATGTGTCTTCTTTTAATAAACCACATGGATCCACCTGAGTCATTGCATGTGTGTTCTTTTCCTGAACCACCAATAGACTCTTTGCATGTGTGTTATTTTCCTAAACCACATGGATCCACCAGGGTCATTGCATGTGTCTTCCTTTCCAAAATCACCACCAGAGTCATTGCATTTGTGTTCATTTCCTAAACCACATGGATCCACCAAAGTCATTTCATGTGTGTTCCTTTCCTAAACCACCACTAGAGTCATTGCATGTGTGTTCTTTTCCTAAACAACCACCAGAGTCATTGCATGTGTGTTCCTTTCCTAAACCACATCGATCCACCAAAGTCATTTCATTTGTGTTCCTTTCCTAAACCACATGGATCCAGCAGAGTCACTCCATGTGTGTTCTTTTCCTAAACCACTACCAGTGTCATTGCATGTGTGTTCCTTTCCTAAACCACATGGATCCACCAGACTCATTGCATGTGTGTTATTTTCCTAAACCACTACTAGAGTCATTGCATGTGTGCTCCTTTCCAAAACCAAATGGATCCAATAGAATCATGGCATGTGTGTTCTTTCCTAAACCGCTACCAGAGTAATTGCATGTGTGTTCCTTTCATAAACCACATGGATCCGCCATAGTCATTGCATGTGTGTTCCTTTCCTAAACCACCACTAGAGTCATTGCATGTGTGTTCTTTGCCTAAACCACCAATAGAGTCATTGCATGTGTGTTCCTTCCCGAAACCACATGGATCCACCAGAGTCATTGCATGTGTGTTCCTTTCATAAACCACATGGATCCACAAGTCATTGCACCAGCCTTCCTTTCCTAAACCACCATTAGAGTCATTGCATGTGTGTTTTTTTCCTAAAGCACCACCAGAGTGATTGCATGTGTGTTCCTTTCCTAAACGACATGGATCCACCAGAGTCATTGCATGTGTGTTCTTTTCCTAAGCCACCAATAGAGACTTTGCATGTGTGTTATTTTCGTAAACCACATGGATCCACTAGGGTCAATGCATGTGTCTTCCTGTGCTAAACCACCAGAGTCATTGCATGTGTGTTAACTTCCTAAACCACATGGATCCACAAGAGTCATTACATGTGTGTTCCTTTCCTAAACCACAACTAGAGTCATTGCATGTGTGTTCTTTTCCTAAACCACCACCAGATTCATTGCATGTGCGTTCCTTTAATAAACCACATGGATACATCAGAGTCATTTCATGTGTCTTCCGTTCCTAAACCACATGGATCCACAGGAGTCATTGCATATTTGTTCTTTTCCTAAACCACTACTAGAGTCATTGCATGTGTGTTTCTTTCCTAAATCACATGGATCCACTAGAGTCATTGCATGTGTGTTCTTTCCTAAACCACCACCAAACTCATTGCATCTGTGTTCCTTTCATAAACCACATGGATCCTCCAGAGTCATTGCATGTGTGTTGCTTTCCTAAACCAGCACTAGAGTCATTGCATGTGTGATCTTTTCCTAAACCACCACTAGAGTCATTGCATGTGTGTTCCTTTCCTAAACCACATGGATCCACGAGAGCCATTCCTGTGTGTTTCTTTCATAAACCACATTGATCCACCAGATTCATTGCATGTGTGTTATTTTCCTGAACCACCACCAGATTCATTGCATGTGTCTTCCTTTCCTTTACCACATGGATCCACGTGTGATATTGCATGTGTCTTCTTTTCCTAAACCACATGGATCCACCAGAGTCATTGCATGGGTGGTCTTTTCTAAACCACCAATAGAGTGTTTATGTGTGTGCTATTTTCCTAAACCACATTGATGCACTAGAGTAATTGCATGTGTGTTATTTTCCTAAACCACCACGAGAGTCATTGCATGTGTGTTCCTTTCATAAACCATCACCAGAGTCATTGCATGTGTGTTCCTTCCCTAAACAACATGGATCCACCAGAGTCATTGATGTGGTATCTTTTCCAAAACCACCACCAGAGTCATTACATGTGTGTTCCTTTCCTAAACCACATGGATCTATCAGTGTCATTGCATGTGTCTTCTTTTCCTAAACCACATGGATCCACCAGAATCATTGCATGTGTGTTCTTACGTTGAACCACCAATAGTGTCTTTGCATGTGTGTTATTTTCCTAAACCATATGGATCCACCAGGGTCATTGCATGTGTCTTCCTTTCCTAAACCACCACTAGAGTCATTGCATGTTTGTTCCATTCCTAAACCACATGGATCCACCAGAGTCATTGCATGTGTGTTCCTTTACTAAACCACGACTAGAGTCATTGCATGTGTGTTTGTTTCCTAAACCACCACTAGAGTAATTGCATGTGTGTTCTTTTCTTGAACCATGAATAGTGTCTCCCCATGTGTGTTCCTATCCTAAAGCACATTGATCCATCAGAGTCACTCCATTTGTGTTCTTTTCCCTAAACCTCCACTTGAGTCATTGCATGTGTGTTCCTTTCATAAACCACCACCAGAGTCATTGCATGTTTGTTCCTTTCCTAAACCACATGGATAACTAGAGTCATTCCATGTGTGTTCTTTTCCCAAACCACCACTAGAGTCATTGGATGTGTGTTCCTTTCCTAAACGACATGGATCCACCAGACTCATTGCATGTGTGTTATTTTCCTAAACCACTACCAGAGTCATTGCATGTGTGCTCCTTTCCAAAACCAAATGGATCTAATAGAGTCATGGCATGTGTGTTCTTTTCCTAAACCACCACCAGAGTGATTGCATGTGTGCTCCTTTCCGAAACCACATTGATCCACCAGAGTCATTGCATGTGAGTTATTTTCCTAAACCACCACCAGTGTCATTGCATGTGTCTTCTTTTAATAAACCACATGGATCCACCTGAGTCATTGCATGTGTGTGGTTTTCCTGAACCACCAATAGAGTCTTTGCATGTGTGTTATTTTCCTAAACCACATGGATCCACCAAGATTATTGCATGTGTCTTCCTTTCCAAAACCACCACCAGATCATTGCATGTGTCTTCCTTTCCAAAACCACCACCAGACTCATTTCATGTGTGTTCCTTTCCTAGACCACCAGTAGAGTCATTGCATGTGTGTTATTTTCCTAAAAAACCACCAGAATCATTGCATGTGTGTTCCTTCCCTAAACAACATGGATCCACCAGAGTCATTGCATGTGTTATCTTTTCCAAAACCACCACTAGAGTCATTGCATGTGTGTTCCTTTCCTAAACCACATGGATCTATCAGATTCATTGCATGTGTCTTCTTTTAGTAAACCACATGGATCCACCAAAGTCATTTTATGTGTGTTCTTTTCCATAACCACCAATAGAGTCTTTGCATGTGGGTTATTTTCTAAACCACATGGATCCACGAGGGTCATTGCATGTGTCTTCCTTTCCTAAACCACCACTAGAGTCATTGCATGTGTTTTCCTTTCCTAATGCACATGGATCCATCAGAGTCATTGCATGTGTGTTCCTTTCCTAAACCACCACTAGAGTCATTGCATGTGTGTTTGTTTCCTAAACCACCACTAGAGTAATTGCATGGGTGTTCTTTTCATGAACCGCCAATAGTGTCTCCGCATGTGTGTTCCTATCCTAAACCACATTGATCCATCACAGTCACTACATGTGTGTTCTTTTCCCTAAACCACCACTTGAGTCATTGCATGTGTGTTCCTTTCATAAACCACCACCAAAGTCATTGCATGTGTGTTCCTTTCCTAAACCACATGGACCACCAGAATCATTGCATGTGTGTTCTTTTCCTAAACCACCACTAGAGTCATTGCATGTGTGTTCCTTTCCTAAACCACATTGATCCACCAGAGTCATTGCATGTGAGTTATTTTCGTAAACCACCACCAGTGTCATTGCATGTGTCTTCTTTTAATAAACCACATGGATCCACCTGAGTCATTGCATGTGTGTTCTTTTCCTAAACAACCACCAGAATCATTGCATGTGTGCTCCTTTCCTAAACCACATGGATCCGTCAGAGCCATTGACTGTGTGTTTCTTTCATAAACCACATTGATCCACCAGATTCATTGCATGTGTGTTCTTTTCCTAAACCACCACCAGAGTGATATTGCATGTGTCTTCTTTTCCTAAACTACAAGGATCCACTAGAGTCACTTCATGGGTGTTATTTTCTAAACCACCAATAGAGTGTTTGCGTGTGTGTTATTTTCCTAAACCACATTGATGCACTAGAGTAATTGCATGTGTGTTCTTTTCCTAAACCACCACTAGAGTCATGGCATGTGTGTTCCTTTCATAAACCACCACCAGAGTCATTACATGTGTGTTCCTTCCCTGAACAACATGGATCCACTAGAGTCATTGCATGTGTTATCATTTCCAAAACCACCTCCAGAGTCATTGCATGTGTGTTCCTTTACACAACCACATGGATCTATCTGTTTCATTGCATGTGTCTTATTTTCCTAAACCACATGGATCCACCAGAGTCATTGTATCTGTGTAATTTTCCAGAACCACCAACATAGTCTTTGCATGTGTTTTATTTTCCTAAACCACATGGATCCACGAGGGTCATTGTATGTGTCTTCCTTTCCTAAACCACCACTAGAGTCATTGCATGTGTGTTGCTTTCCTAAAGCACATGGATCCAACAGAGTCATTGCATGTGTGTTCCTTTCCTAAACCACCACTAAAGTCATTGCATGTGTGTTTGTTTCCTAAACCACCACTAGAGTAATTGCATGGGTGTTCTTTTCTTGAACAACCAATAGGGTCTCCGTGTGTGTGTTCCTATCCTAAAACACATTGATCCATCTGAGTCACTACATGTGTGTTCTTTCCCCTAAACCACCACTTGAGTCATTGCATGTGTGTTCCTTTCATAAACCACCACCAGACTCATTGCATGTGTGTTCCTTTCCTAAACCACATGGACCACCAGAGTCATTGCATGTGTGTTCTTTTTTCCTAAACCACCACCAGAGTCATTGCATGTGTGTTCCTTTCCTAAACCACATTGATCCACCAGAGTCATGGCATGTGAGTTATTTGCCTAAACCACCACCAGTGTCATTGCATGTGTCTTGTTTTAATAAACCACACGGATCCACCTGAGTCATTGCATGTGTGTTCTTTTCCTGAACCACCAGTAGAGTCTTTGCATGTGTGTTATTTTCCTAAACCGCATGGATCCACCAGGGTCATTGCATGTGTCTTCCTTTCCAAAACCACCACTAGAGTCATTGCATGTGTGTTCATTTCCTAAACCACATGGATCCACTAAAGTCATTTCATGTGTGTTCCTTTCCTAAACCACCACTAGAGTCATTGCATGTGTGTCCTTTTCCTAAACAACCACCCGAATCATTGCATGTGTGTTCCTTTCCTAAACCACACGGATCCACCAGAGTCATTTCATGTGTGTTCCTTTCCTAAACCACATGGATCCACCAGACTCATTGCATGCGTGTTATTTTACTAAACCACTACCAGAGTCATTGCATGTGTGCTCCTTTCCAAAACCAAATGGATCCGATAGATTCATAGCATGTGTGTTCTTTTCCTAAACCACCACCATAGTCATAGCATGTGTGTTCCTTTCCTAAACCACATTGATCCACAATAGTCATTGCATGTGAGTTATTTTCCTAAACCACCACCAGTGTTATTGCATGTGTCTTCTTTTAATAAACCACATGGATCCACCTGAGTGATTGCATGTGTGTTCTTTTCCTGAACCACCAATAGAGTCTTTGCATGTGTGTTATTTTCCTAAACCACATGGATCCACCAGGGTCATTTCATGTGTCTTCCTTTCCAAAAACACCACTAGAGTCATTGCATGTGTGTTCATTTCCTAAACCACATGGATCCACCAAAGTCATTTCATGTGTGTTCCTGTCCTAAACCACCACTAGAGTCATTGCATGTGTGTTCTTTTCCTAAACAACCACCAGAATCATTTCATGTGTGTTCCTTTCCTAAACCACATGGATCCACGAGAGCCATTTCCTGTGTGTTTCTTTCATAAACCACATTGATCCACCAGATTCATTGCATGAGTGTTCTTTTCCTAAAACAACACCAGAGTCATTGCATGTATGTTCCTTTCCTTTACCACATGGATCCACGAGTGACATTGCATGTGTCTTCTTTTCCTAAACCACATGGATCCACCAGAGTCATTGCATGGGTGTTCTTTTCTAAACCACCAATAGAGTGTTTGCGTGTGTGTTATTTTCGTAAACCACATTGACGCACTAGAGTAATTGAATGTGTGTTATTTTCCTAAACCACCACTAGAGTCATTGCATGTGTGTTCCTTTCATAAACCACCACCAGAGTCATTGCATGTGTGTTCCTTCCCTAAACAATATGTGTCCACCAGAGTCATTGCATGTGTTATCTTCTCCAAAACCACCACCAGAGTCATTGTATGTGTGTTCTTTTCCTAAACCACGTGGATCCACGAGGGTCATTGCATGTGTCTTCCTTTCCTAAACCACCACTAGAGTCATTGCATGTGTGTTCCTTTCCTACAGCACATGGATCCACCAGAGTCATTGCATGTGTGTTCCTTTCCTAAACTACCACTAGAGTCATTGCATGTGTGTTTGTTTCCTAAACCACCACTAGAGTAATTGCATGGGTGTTATTTTCTTGAACCACCAATAGTGTCTCCGCATGTGTGTTCCTATCCTGAACCACATTGATCCATCGGAGTCACTGCATGTGTGTTCTTTTCCCTAAACCACCACTTGAGTCATTGCATGTGTGTTCCTTTCATAAACCACATGCACCAGAGTCATTGCATGTGTGTTCCTTTCCTAAACAACATGGACCACCATAGTCATTGAATGTGTGTTCTTTTCCTAAACCACCACCACAGTCATTGCATGTGTGTTCCTTTCCTGTACCACATGGATCCACCAGTATCATTGCATGTGTCTTGTTTTCCTTAACCACATGGATCCACCAGAGTCATTGCATGTGTGTTCTTTTCCTAAACCACCACTAGAGTCATTGCATGTGTGTTCCTTTCCTAAACCACATGGACCACCAGAGTCATTGCATGTGTGTTCTTTTCCTAAACCACCACCAGAGTCATTGCATGTGTGTTCCTTTCCTAAACCACATTGATCCACTAGAGTCATTGCATGTGATTTATTTTCCTAAACCACCACCAGTGTCATTGCATGTGTCTTCTATTAATAAACCACATGGATCCACCTGAGTCATTGCATGTGTGTTCTTTTCCTGAACAACCAATAGAGTCTTTGCATGTGTGTTATTGTGCTAAAGCACATGGATCCACCAGGGTTATTGCATGTGTCTTCCTTTCCAAAACCACCACGAGAGTCATTGCATGTGTGTTCATTTCCTAAACCACATGGATTCACCAAAGTCATTTCATGTGTGTTCATTTCCTAAACCGCCACTAGAGTCATTGCATGTGTGTTCTTTTCCTAAACAACCACAAGAATCACTGCATGTGTGTTCCTTTCCTATACCACATGGATCTACCAGAGTCATTTCATGTGTGTTCCTTTCCTAAACCACATGGATCCACTAGAGTCATTGCATGTGTGTTATTTTCCTAAACCACATGGATCCACCAGACTCATTGCATGTGGATTAATCCTCTGAGAATCCCTGTTATGCATACACCACGATCCCATGATCAGTTAGTTGTGGAACATAACCGACAAGTATCAAACTAAACATCCATTACTTAAGAGGATACATGTCATACCTTACATGCCATTCCGGCTACATAAATAATCATTAGCGGAACGTCATCAAGTGTAGAGCCTGAGCCATGCCTTAACCTACATGCAACTGACTAGGAGAACGTCCTATCTTGCATAGCCGTCAACTTCGTCCTCTTGTTGATATCAGACCAAGTTAATAGCCAGGGACAATGCCAGTGAGTACTTTGAATGTACTCGCAAACCACCTTAAGATGAAAGTAATAACATCAACAGGATATGCATTATGGATGCGGTAGTAGGAGGGCTCCAAGAGAGGTTCTTTTCTCAGCTAGTTTCTCTTCTAGATATAGCATCTACATAACTTTGTTGAAAACTTTTGAATAACATTTTGGAAACCTTTTTGAAAAGTTTTAGGGAAACTCTAGGATTGGGTCACCCATTTGTTTTGTCCTTCCGGTCATCCCATGACCAACCTAATTTCCTTCCTTTCCGACCATCCCATGGTCAAAACATGTATCCTTTCCAACCATCCCATGGTCAAAATATTTCCAAACCCATTGCTTTTCCGAAAACATTTTTGAAAACAAAACCAACACCGCTCAACAGCAACCTTACCAACCGTCCATGACTGTGGACACGGCTATTCGAATAGATTTACACTCTGAAGAGGTTGTACACTTTACCCACACCATCCGGATACCCTACCCTGATCTACACCAATCGTGGGTCGAGTAACCGATCAAGACTCTATGGATGCCCACTCCAATATAAGTGCCTACCCTATGAGTTTTGTTCCCCTCAAAACCAGGACGCCCTATATAGTTCCCAAGCCAACCGGATTGCTTTTTCCACTTCCCAAGTGTGCACTTTCAATGAGGGGCTCATAGTAACGCGTGGAGGCCCATCGACCCTTCATTCCTTCTCCCGGTCGATGTTTTACATGGACCCTGCCAGAGAAAGCCCATCCTCCAGGGATTTTTATATCCCCTTGTAGTAGTCGCGAGGCAGCTTATACCATAATAGACAAATATCAAATCCAGCCATGTCCATTCCAGAGTAATCTGGTTGCATAGGTTAATTGTTCTAGCAAAACTGCAAAGAACCGGGTGCATTTTCGTAAACCTTTTTCCTCCATCTTTCCTTCAGCCTTTTGTAAAACAAAGCCCTACTTATTTCCTCAAACATCTCTTGGTAGGTCAAACCTCATCAAGATTTTATCATAAAATGTTTTGTAAACGCGTGGGGTTGTACTTATTAGTACCATTGTGTAATGATTTGGAGGAGCCAAGCCACTACCAGATATACATCATCATAAAATAAGAGAATGCAGTTTCATAAATAGTAGATAAAACATGGATAAGTAAAACAATAGTGCAAGGATGATGAGAAAGAAGGTGGCTTGCCTGCGATCAACAATAATGTCCCTGGACTTCTTTAGATAACCAAGAATACCAATACCAATAAGATCTCTTCTTCTCCGCGTCAATACAAGCGCAACTATCGCCTTCATCGAGTATACATGCAAACAAGCAAGGCCACAATCAAAACGAGGCATACAAGTGGAAATACATACAATAAGCAAGTGAACAATACAAGTTTACGATTAAGTAGGTTTTGTAGAAGACTGTTTTTAGAAGATTGAAATTGTCTTTGAAGCATTTGAAGGAAATCCTATAGGGTTTATAGGCTAGAAAATAAATTAGGAGAGGGCATTTAGACCAAGGCCATATTTTTTATGATACCATTGTATAAAAATGATACCGACAGATAGGTGTTGATAAAATAAAACCAACAAAAGTGGTTTCACTATTTTACCAAATTCCATTGATTTACTATGCATTTCTTAGTGAATAAAACTCTAGTTTTAGGAAATAATTCATAATAAAAGTTCTGTGAGTTCAAAAATTATTTCCTTGGATGGTTAAGTAGGGTTTGATAGATTGGTGTAGTGATAGTTGAATTCACTTAGAAATATTTACCAGAATGCCCTCAAGAAATTTCCTAACTCAGTTATGTAGTTGTTTTGTCTTTTTCACCAGATTAAATATACATAATGTTTTTATATGATTCCAAAGACACATGCTAGGTACTTTTAATACCTTCCTGTAGAAATTCGGTATACTATTTTTGGAGTCATAGAACTACAGTAGTGATGTTTCTAGTAAAATATCCATACACTTTTATGCATTATAAATCAACTAGAGCTCAATAAAATTTGAGCTTCTAGGGTTTGATAAATATGAGGTTAGGTGAGATCTCAGAGTTGGAATTAGGTTGAAATCGCTCCTGGTATGACCTGGGGAATTTTCTAAATGCAGAAAGGTCATGTTTTTGTTATTTTTACCGAGGGCCAACTAGGAAGCAGATGACTAAGGGGCCATGGTGTCATGCAAGGCATGACCATTTCTTTGCCGTACACAAAGATTTCATGTCATTTGGGGTTGTAAAACTACAAGTAGGATTGAATGAGTGTTTTAGATACTTTCTGGAAATTGATTTAATATAATTAATCTATAGATATTCTGATCTAACCAAGGGTACAGAATGTTTAGGAAAACATGGGGGTATCTAGAGGATTTTAGATCTAGTAATTTTGAGTCGTTTCCCATTTTCATTTCGATTTAAACTAAAGGCCAAATTTCTGGATCTGGACAAAAGAATAAAGGGAAAACAGGTCATGGGCCAAATATGGGAGGAAAATGGGCCTCGCCACCGGATTCTGGCCCACAAAAGCGGGCTCGGCGCGAGTGTGTGATTCAAGCTAACGGGCGGAGCCCGTCGGTCAGTGGGAGAGGGTGGCCTAAGGGGTAAGCATGAACGCCGATCGTCGGATTAGACAGAGATCCGCGACTATGAGCCATTCTTCTTCCTCTCGTTGGGTTGCTAGGGAGGAAATCCTAGCTAGGCAAGTAGGGGGATATAAGCATGGAGAGGAGGCGATGTACGAAGGCGGTCCCAACGATGGGCGGTATTGCATGATTTGTTGCTGGGACGGGGACCCGCACCTCTGTGCCAACAGGGTTCGGACGGCGGCTCGCCTGGGGCCTCCTGGGCTGCTGCCTGCGGACGATGGGGCATGAGGGGTGTTCCGGATGTCCGTTGGTGTCCGGGTGACGTGCATGCGCGGCTGTAGGGCTTGGGGTAGACCATGCATGCGAGGTCGCTGGTGGCAATCCATCGGACACGGCATGGGGGAGTGGCGTGAGGGCTTTCCTGGGGAAAAGAAGGGGCAGGGTTACGCAGATCTTGACGAGGCAAGTAGGGTAGTACTAAGAGGGAGAGCATAGAGGCATATTGTTAAGGGCAAGCTCGATCTTGCGAGGGAGACCGATAGGAGAGCTTCACCTTCTCCATGGCGATGGAGAGTTAGGTAGGGAGATCTGGAGCTCTAGGTGGTCCAGTGGGAGAATAGGAGTAGAATGAGTGTTGGTGGGAAAGATCTGGTGGCTTGGGAGCTTAAAACCGAGAGGATTGGGTCTATGGAGGACCTAGTCAATTTAGAGTATGGGGGAGGGAGATGCTTGTGGATAGGGAAGGAGGGGCGGTGGAGAGGTGAGCTAGTGGGATCTGGTTCGTGCAGAGAGGGGAGACGGACTAGAGAAGCTATTGCCTTTTTTTATATCTTGGTTTGTGTGAAGGACGGCATAACTCTCTCTCTCTCTTTTTCCAACACTAGGAACCAGGGGAAACATGCCCTGATAGAGTGGTCTCGACCATAGATGAGGTTTATTGCTCTATTGGTTACAGGAGGGGAGTTGGTGGTGGAAACATAAGTTTGAATATTGACAAAGTTTGGCTAGATAGATGTTTATGAAGCAAGTCAAGGAATTTAGTCTTGACAAGGTGGGCCAAAGGTACTGGTAGGTAGATGGGGTCAAGAGATAATACTAGGAATTGTTTGAGAATTTTGTAGGGTTTAAAAGTCCACTACTCATCATTTAGTCAAAATGCGCTAAAGTGGTTTTCAGAAGCTCCTTTGATATTTTTGAATTGGAAAAGTATGGTTTTTGGGTTGAGATGATCCCAAACATGAATTAGCACTTTGCGGAATTTTCCCATGATTTATTGAGGAGTAAAGGTATTTAATACAATTATTATTCCATTTCTGCCATTTAAGAAAATAGGCAAAAATAATTATTAAAACACTTCAAAAATATTTATTTTCGAAGTGGGAGGATAGGGCATGATATATAGGACTCAAAAGTGCTTAAATTTGGGGAATTTCTTTGTCACAAACCAAACCTTCCTTTGTAGATGGAGTTTTTGAGATTTTGCCTATTAAATTAGTTAAATAGGTTTTGAGCCATAGTAATTATGGATAATATTTTATAAATCTTTATAATCAAGGTACATGATGTACACAAGGTGTATATATCATTTGAAACCTTGGGGGTTGAGAATCCAACTTGATTTTGGTGAGGAACAAGAATTAAAGGATCTAGGGTGATGTTATTTTCATACCATCAAAACATGGTTGTATCTTGGAGCTCAAGGCTACCCTTGGTTCAAGGGCTATATAGATGGATATAAAAAGTCATTTAGATCACCATGGTACATAATTTTGGTCTTGATCATGCTTGAGATTAGCAAGGATTGATTCCAAACTTTGAATAAATTAAGCCTGCCAAGGCAGATTATCAAATAGCTTTCTAAACCATGTGGGTTTTAGAAGCGTAAAGACCCAATTGGAACAAGTGAATTAGGTATTTCTATACATTTAATATTATAACACAATCATGCAAATTGTTGATCCAAACAAGGTAGGATGAAGGTGTGAGCTTCTGACCAAGTAGGCTAGTTGATAAGATTTGCAGATAATGTTACTTTCTTGCCTACAAAACCATCAAGAACAAGTGGGTTAAAAAATGATCTAGCCAAGGGAACGAGTGGGCCTTGGTAGTCCTTATGATGGTTTACAATATGGTTAAAGTGCATTTCCAATAATGCACAAGGGTTGATAAAGGGAGGCATTGAAAGAAGTGGTGTTGAAACAGTTTCCAGACTTAAGTCAAATTTGGCAGATTTATGGTTTTTGACTAGAATAGGAGAGGGAATATTTTTGATGGATTGCAAGGTATCAAAGCATCATCCAATGGATGATGTTGAAGTATATATTGAGTAGAATAGATCCATGCTTGATATTGGTCTTCATTGACTTGGAAACTTCTAGAATGGATCACTTTAGAATTGGTCTGGTTAAGGGTTTTAGATGGTCACCTAGTGGCTATAGATCAGATACAATTTGGTTAACTTGCTTAGGGTTGATACAATTGGATTAGCTAAGTGTTATATGATGAGGTCCTAGGGTATCTCATACTACTTCTAAGGAATCAAGTCAAGCAATAGATCAAGGCAATTCATCTTACAAACAAAACAAATTTACTACCACGGGTACCTCCAAGCCTAGCTTGAGGTAAGGATAGGTATTTTTAAAGGGTGGAGTTTTAATAAGTTGAGAGTCCTTATTATTGCTACCAAGAGTAGAATTCAAAAGCTTTATAAAAAGTTTTTAGAAAAACCTAGAGGTAAGAGTAGTTGAAAGCTCTGTCAGGAAAGCATAAGGAGATTATATCATATAGATCTCCATAATTTTTCTAATATAAGTTACTAAAATAGTTAGGGTTGCAAAGGCACCTTGGCTCAGGTTTTTGAAATGCTAGAACATTTGAGAATAGGTAGAATGAGCCAAGACATTTTTGTTAACTAGCTTTTGTCAATTAATGGTTAGGTAGGGAGTATATCATATGTTATACATTTAGATGGCACAAACAAACAGCAAGAAAACACTACAACACTTAATAAGAAAAAGTTTTTGTTTCCCCCTGATTTTTGCATTCAGGACAACTAATCAGGGTTGCTGAAATTGGGATGTTATAGACCTTTCCCCCTTAAAAGAATCTCGTCCCGAGATTCGGGAGAGTAAGGTTATGGGATTTTGTGTTGAAGTTAGTGCTATGTGTTTCTCGTGTACTAACTTGTCGGCTTTCTCTTTGAAGAGGGTCACTACCACTGTGAGGTTGAACTTCAATCGTATTGGATGCCCGAGTGTTGAGTAGGCTTCAATCGGGATTATGAGGGGTGATCTTCCTTCTATAAGTATTTACAACGTTTCTTAAGGGATTATCGTATCCTAGTTCGCGACTTCGGGTCTAACTCTTGAGGCTACTTTCGATAGATGGTTAGTCTATTTTGTTGGAAAGATGCAGTCTTTCCCCCTTAGGGTTAAACTAAGATAGCTTGGGGGTAGTGATAGTCCTTCCTTCTTTGAGTCAATGGATGATGTTTGAAGGCTATCTCCAACCTTCTGTCTAGAGTTGGAGCCTTCATCTGATGTCCGCGAACAAGATTTTATGAGGCTTATATACTAATTTTATTCGTACTTAGCCTATCGGAGCAGTAGAATTAGCGGATCATCCAAACTTTTTGTAACTAACGGGGTTAGCGAATTTGCGGTCTTAGGCTGGTCTTCAGCTAAAGTAGCAGAGGGGCTTCGTAAATCTTCAGTTAGCTTCTCATCTAAAGCTTGCGAGTTGATTCTTGGCGAGAAGACATTGGTTCTGGGAACCTTTCTGAAGTATCTCCTGGTTGACATTCTTCTGAAATTTAGTGCAAAGACACATTCTTTCCACCTTAGAGCTTTACTAAGGTTATTCGAGAAGGGTGTGGATATTCTGTATGGGAGTACTGGCGTGATGCTATAGGAAGGCTGTATCTCCTTGGGCCTTGAGTTGAGATGCTCGAGTGATGTTCTATTGCGTAAACCTTATCATGGGGGTTTCCTACGAAGTGTTAGAGAGTTAGCTCTAGGTATGTTAGCGGTTAATGACACTTCTTGTCAGTCTTCAGTCAGGTTAGGGGCATCCAGCTTTGGAGGGTTATCTTCACTTGAACTATTGACGTTGCTTCTGCTCGATGGTGAAGTAGACTCGTCGTCTTCAGGCAGTCCTGTCTTAAGGATTTTGGAGTATTCTGGCCTTCTGGTGAAGACCTTCCCGTTGGTTTGGGTAGGGTTAACTAGAATAGTTAGTCTCTTGAGGGGGGGTCGGAAGATCTAATATACCAATGGTTGGTGGAGTTATCTCTTTACTTGTTGTCTTAGTTAGTAGGTCTTGTGGTTTCTTGTGGGTCGTGAGGATCTTCTGGTGGTAGACTTCCAGCTTCAACAGGATTCTTGTTGTAATTGCCCGATGAATAATGGAGTTCTATGCCATCTGCAAGTCTCGAAAGGTGATTTGGATGAGGTAAGCCATCCTGTTGGGGAGAAGTCTTCAACTTGTCCTAACATGACTATGTCAAACTCTTAGTGCTCGCGATGCTTTCTTCTCATCACTCCTGAGGTTGGTAGGGTTCTCGTTAGCGACAACAAACAAGGGTGATAGGGTACTAGGTGGGGTATCAATCCTTGAAACACGTTTGGCATGGGCAAATCAAGCCAGAACATACATACAAGGTGAATAGAGCGAGAGGCTTACACTGTCCTTCGCCAACATCACACATCAAGCAACACAATATGCACTTAGGCAAGCAAACACGGCCAACTATAGGGACCAAGGAGTTAACTACTCGCGATGTAGGGAAATGCTATCTTAGGATTATTGATCCTAGATATTACGTTGTTGAGGTTTGGGTCACTATCTCGCGAATGAAGCCTTTGTCGTGTTGTCGGACGCTTCTCGATAGTGAAGCACTTGATTTCTTCTGGTTATGGGGATTCCGCTTGTAGGGCGATCTTGTAGTCTCCTTGTGTTTGTTGATAGATGCTTCTCTTTATCTTTTTCTCATCGTATTCACCTAGTTCAAGGTCCTATTTGTTTGAAATCCATATGTTTGAATTTTGGATGAGAGCTAGAGGAAGTCATTTTCAAAATCCTCTAAACTAGATTGAGATAAGGAGAAGAATCTTTCAAAATGTTTTGAGGAATTAGTTTTCAAAAGCCGGTGTTTCCAAAATAGTTTTCCTGTCTAACGACCATGGTAACTAAGGTTCTCCTACAGTAAGGATGGCTCTCATACCAAGTCTGTGGGGGGGGGGATTAATCCGCCGAGAATCCATGTTATGCATACACCACGATCCCATGATCAGTTAGTCGTGGCACATAACCGACAAGTATCAAAGTAAACATCCATTACTTAAGCGGATACATGCCATACCTTACATGCCATTCTGGCTACATCAATAACCATCAGCGGAACTTCATCAAGCGTAAAGCCCGAGCCATGCCTTAACCTACATGCAACTGACTGGGAGAACGTCCTAGCTCACATAGCCGTCAACTTCGTCCTCTTCTTGATATCTGACCAAGTTAATAGCCACGGACAATGCTAGTGAGTACTTTGAATGTACTCGCAAACCACCTTAAGATGAAAGTACTAACAACAATAGGATATGCATTATGGCTGTGGTAGTAGGAGGGCTCCAAGAGAGGTTCTTTTCTCAACTAGTTTCTCTTGTAGATATAGCATCTACATAACTTTGTTGAAAACTTTTGTATAACATTTTGGAAACCTTTTTGCAAAGTTTTAGGGAAACTCTAGGATTGGGTCACCCATTTGTTTTGTCCTTCCGGTCATGCCATGGCCAAACTCCTTTCCTTACTTTCCGACCATCCCATGGTCAAAACATTTCCAAAGCCATTGCTTTTCCGAAAACCTTTTTGAAAACAAAACCAGCACCGCTCTACAGAAACCTTCCCAACCGTCCATGACCGTGGACACGGCTATTAGAATGGATTTACACTCCACAGAGGTTGTACACTTTACCCACACTATCCGGGTACCCTACCCTGATCTACACCGATAGTGGATCGAGTAACCGATCAAGACTCTCTGGATGCCCACTCCAATATAAGTGCCTACCCTATGAGTGTTCTTCCCCTCAACACAGGGAGACCCTATATAGTTCCCAAGCCAACTGGACCGCTTTTTCCACTTCCCATGTGTGCGCTTTCAATGATGGGCTCATAGTAATTCGTGGAGGCCCGTAGACCCTTCGTTCCTTCTCCCGGTCAATGTTTTACATGGACCCTGCCAGAGAAAGCCCACCCTCCAGGGATTGTTATATCCACCTGCAGTAGTTGCGAGGTACCTTATACCAGAATAGACAAACATCAAATCCAGCCCTGTCCCATTCTAGAGTAATGTGGTTGCACGAGTTAATTTTTCTAGCAAAACTGCAAAGAACCGGGTGCGTTTTTGTAAACCTTTTTACTCTATCCTTCCTTCATCATTTTGTAAAACAAAGCCCTTTTTATTTCCTCAAACGTCTCTTGGTAGGTCAAACCTCACCAAGATTTTATCATAAAATGTTTTGTAAACTTTTTCGGGGTCTTTCCATCCTATAGCTTTGCTTCGGCTGAATCGGGGTCTCCAGAGGGGTATGGTGTGTTACACCATATACCATACTAGGGACAAGTAGGTGTCATCGAGGGTGTTGTACTTATTAGTACCATTGTTTAATGGTTTGGAGGAGCAAAGCCACTACGAGATATACATCATTATATAATAAGAGAATGCAGTTTCATAAATAGTAGATAAAACATGCATAAGTAAAACAATAGCACAAGGATAATGAGCAAGAAGGTGGCTTGCCTACGATCAGTAATATGGCATTGATGTCCCTGGACTTATTTAGATAACTAAGAATACCAATACCAATAAGATCTCTTCTTCTCGGCGTCAATACAAGCGCAACTATCGCCGTCATCGAGTATACATGCAAACAAGCAAGGCCACAATCAAAACAAGGCATACAAGTGGACATATATACATCAAGCAAGTGAAAAATACAAGTTTACGATTAAGTAGGTTTTAGAGAAGAGTGTATTTACAAGATTGAAATTGTCTTTGAAGCATTTGAAGGAAATCCTATAAGGTTTATAGGCTAGAAAAAAAATTAGGAGAGGGCATTTAGACCAAGGCCATATTTTGTATGATACCATTGTATAAAAATGATACCTACAGATAGTTGTTGATAAAATGAAACCAACAAAAGTGGTTTCACTATTTTACCAAAATCCATTGATTTACTATGCATTTCCTAGTGAATAAAACTCTAGTTTTATGAAATAATTCATAAGAAAAGTTCTGTGAGTCCAAAAATTATTTCCTTGGATGGTTAATTAGATTTTGATGGATTGGTGTAGTGAGTGTTGAATTCACTTAGAAATATTTACCAGAATGCCCTCGAGAAATTTCCTAAGTCAGTTTTGTAGCTGTTTTGTCTTTTCCACCAGAGTAAATCTACAGAAGATTTTGATATGATTCCAAAGAGACATGCTATGTAATTTTAATATCATTCTGTAGAAATTGGGTTTACTATTTTTGGAGTCGTATAACTATGGTAGTGATTTTTCTAGTAAAATATCCATACACAGAATAGTTTTATGCATTATATATCAACTAGAGCTCAATAAAATTGGAGCTGATAGGGTTTGATAAATATGAGGGTTTTTGACATCTCAGTGTTGGAATTAGGTTGAAATCACTACTAGTATGACCAGGAGAATTTTCTAAAGGCAGAAGGGTCATGTTGTTGTTATTTTTACCG
The DNA here is from genome assembly GCA_910589775.1 of Avena eriantha. Lineage (NCBI taxonomy): Eukaryota > Viridiplantae > Streptophyta > Magnoliopsida > Poales > Poaceae > Avena > Avena eriantha. The sequence continues at coordinate 326,348,639 of OU342742.1, read as the reverse complement.
AGGGCCAACTAGGAAGCAGATGACTAAGGGGTCATGGTGTCATGCAAGGAATGACCATTACTTTGTCGTACACAAAGGTTTCATGTCATTTGGGGTTGTAAAACTACAAGTAGGATTTAATGAGTGTTTTAGATACTTTCTGGAAATTGATTTAATATAATTAATCTATAGATATTCTGAGCTAACCAAGGGTGTAAAATGTTTAGGAAAACATGGGGGTATCTAGAGAATTTTGGATCTTGTAATTTTGAGTCGTTTTCCATTTTCATTTCGATTTAAACTAAAGGCCAAATTTCTGGATCTGGACAAAAGAATAAAGGGAAAATAGGTCAGGGGCCAGATATGGGAGGAAAATGGGCCTCACCACCGGATTCTGGCCCACCCGGGCGGACTGCTCGCGGGAGTGTGATTCAAGCTAACGGGCGGGGCCCAGCAGTCAGTGGGGGAGGTGTAACATCCCAAAACTTCAATCCAATCTTATCAAGATCCAAATCATTAAATTTAGGGTTCACAAACACTTTTCCAAATTAAAAATGAAAGCATTCATGTGTGTGTGAATTTAAATTAGGAATTGTTTTGAATTTCCATGATTCTGTGATTCTTTGGTTGTAAAATGTTTTATTGGTAAATTAAACATCATCTAAATCTTTCCCAAGCAGATCCTAAAGAAAATTAACAAAAAAACAATAAAACATAAGGAATGGTCATTTTGGTCATTTTAACCCACTACACGACTTTGAGTGTTCCTAGCACTCGTTTCTCAACAGAAATAATTCTGGATTTTTACACCCCTTCCTAGTTCACATAATGAGGTACCAAGGCCCACTTTTTGATCTGCTAAAAACCTTCAAATACTTATTTTAAATGGCATGTGAAAATTGAATTCAATGCATATGCCTAGATCACCCCTTTTTCAAAAACCATCCAATTGAACTCCATTTTCAAAACCCTTGCAACCAGAGACTACCTAGTACTAGTGGAGATCACTCAAAAAACTTGAAACCAAAATTCAAACTTTGGTCTCTTGCGGCCATTTGATCAAACAGGTGGCAGACACAAATCTTGCAAATTCCAAAAGACTATAGTGAGCAGTGGATTTGGTCACCATTTGGGCGTAACTTGGTCCCCTTGTCCCCCCAGCTAAAACCCCGGCGCTAGCTCTCTCTCCCTCTCCCCTATCTGCTCCAGTACCAAGCCGCCCAACGCCATGCGCCAGGTTAACCACGGAAAGCTCGCCCCAGCCCGTCCCGTGCTCTCCTTCGCTCGCTAGCAGACAAGCGCCATCACACCGCACCGGCTCGACCAGGCCCCGACCTAAATCGAGCGGAGGACCAGCCGCATTTGCTCGCGCCCATGCCTCTATCCGCCATGCCGATCACCCCAGAGCGCCACGCCCACCAGAGCAGCACCAGCCTCGCCAAGCCCTAGCCTTGCGTGGTAGCACCTGCAGCAGGCCCAGCAACCGCCTAGACATCCTCGTTCACCGCCTCGAGACCAGCAACCCAGAGGAACCGCGTCGAACACCGCCGCCCTCGCCTAGTGCACCGCATGCTCCCGACCAGCATAGACCTCGCCTTGCCACGCCTTTAAGCCCCAGAGGACCGTCGGGGGACAGAGAATCCATCGCTGCCCTCTACCATGCCGAGAGAGCCCCGTACCATCGTCACCGATGACCTCACCGGAGCCCGCTCTGCCCTCTTGTCGACCCTATATAAAGCGGCCACCCCAGCCTCTTTTCTCCACACTCACTCACTCCCCACCTCTCTCTGAACCTTACCCACCTCCAGCCAACACTGCTCGAGCTCTGCCTCGCCGGAATTGGAGCCGGAGCCGCCGCAGCAGGAGGAGAAGGGCGTCTGTGATTTAGGGCACCCCAAGATCCGCCGCAACCGTGCCTCGCCTCGCCGTTGTCTACCAGCCTGTTTGCCCACCTCACCGACCTTGCTGGAGCCCTGGTACGCCCCCTATCGACCCCCACCACCGCGTCTAGGTCAGACTCTCGCCGGAGTAATCCGTCATCGATGATGACTCTCCACCGTTGGATCGTCTTTAGATCGTGTGGCCCAGGATGCTCGATACCATTTCGGTGATTTTGTGCCGCTAATTGGTGGAGCCCGCATGTCAGGCAGCCCGCTGCGCGAACTGTGTGTAGATGAGCCGGCCCAGTTAGTTCCCGCGCGAGTTAGAGATTCAAATTTAGTTTTTCTATTTAGAGTTAATCTAGTTTCTGTCCACTAGTTTAAAAATCAATTTTAGGAGTTTGACATTTCCAAATTGCATGAAACCAATTTTTCCTGAAACGTATTGAAAATATCTATCCAAGCTCGTTGGATTTAATTCAATTAGAGTTATAGTTCTCTCCTTGTAAAAATAATAAAACAGAAGCATTTGCGCCTTGCAACATTTTTATAAAATCAACTAAGATAGATTTTGAGTTGATTCCAACTCTCAAAATTCACATTTTATCATACCTATCTGAATATGTAATAATATTAAGGTTTACATGCAGTGACTTTGGACTAGTACCAAAATAATGCTATATAGGCATTTCTAGTCACTTTAAATCATTAAATAAGGAAGTTAAACCAAAGTAATTATGATCCACCCCTTAAATCACATTCCCACATGTTAGAATATGTGGTGATAAAATGTGTCCACATGATCCCATATTTTAAGTGTTGAATATTAAATATTAGTTAATTTTTCCATGAGTAGAAATTACTTTTCTAAAATAAAAAGAATGAAACTAGTTAATGAAACTTGTCATGCTTATGATGATAATAGATCATCAAATGTGTGCCCTATAGTGCTAATTAGACTAGTTAAATATTGTTTGGTGATTGTGTACTCCGTATGTATTTATAGACGATAGTACTGACCAAGCTTTCGAGGAGGAGGAGTTCTACCAAGAATTAGAAGAAGAAAACTTCAATCACTGCACCAACCAAGGCAAGCCACCATTAACAATGCAAGCTAAAACTTGCAAGTATAATGCTTAGCAAGCTAGGTTTAAACTAGATGGTTTAGCAAAGATGCTTTAGGCATGCTTTGGTCACACTACTTTGACTATTAGTACCCCAAGTCTTATTTACAAGCTTTACTCCCTTTAATTTACACAAAGTTCTTTACTTGTTTCGAAGGTAACATAAAGAGTATAAAACTTGACCTATTTAGAACCCCTTTTGATGTCATTCTATGGCATGAGATTGAACCCATCTTTTCCACCTTAGTGAACACTCTTAACCTAGTAGTTTAGAGTAGAGCAAAAACTTGAGTCAATTTAGATGGGAACATTTGGTGAAAATGAATTATGAAAACCTTGGAATGACGAGTCATTCCATTGAGATGTTTTGACATGTGTTGATAAACACCAATGGTTTATGATGGTGAAAATGTTGAGGCATGAGCCTTAACCCTTTTATAAAACCGATGGTTGGATTCGGATGCGATACCACTCCAAATTTACCGTACAACCACACTACCTGAATTGGGTAAGGCTTAGCTGGCAATTTATATGCATTAGTAGTAGCTCCCTTGTGGGAGAGGTTTGAGCTGAGGCTACCTCTCATGATGTCCACCTATGCAGTGCCCAAGATGATGGATGGTCATGGTTGGGAGGCCATGCTCATAGGAGAGGTGCTTATACTAGGGTGTGTGAAGGGAAAGTTATGTTTGATTATCTGCATACTAAGTATGATGATTCAGGGTTATCCCTAACAGATGTATCGAATCTTGTGGTGAAAGTGTACCACCTCTGTAGAGTGTCAAACTATTCGAATAGTCACGTCCGCGGTTATGGACAGTTGGAATGGCCATACTGTTTCGTTGTTAGATGATATTTCAAACAAATTACGAAATGAATGATGAATCTTGACTTGACCACAACAGGGTTGTGTTTATGACAATAGCTTCCCAACTTAAGTGATTCTACAACTTTATTTTATCTTTCTTTGCTTCAGAACTCAGCTTAGGTTTCAAACTTAACTTTATAGTTCCCCTCAAATTTAGCACTTTAACCTAGAATTATATTACTTGTTAGATGTAGTTTGCGAGTACTTAAAGAGTACTCATGGCTTTTATCCCTCGCTATTCTCGTGGCCAGACTATGAAGTAGACTATCAAGATGATGGCTAGCAGGACGGCTATGATGACTAGGACTATCTGCCTTCGTCAGCATTGCCTGTGCCCCTGAAGATGGACCCCACCGCTATGCTTATCTTTTATTTCCACTACTTGTTGTATTAAGACTGGATCACGAGGTCCTTATTTTGTGTAAGACCTTATGTATCGTGTGTAATGGATGATGTGCTGTGATATCCAATCCGTTATGTCTCGCAAAAAATGGTAATCCTGGGATTGCGAGGTATGGCATAACGGGCATCTAGGATTAAAAATCCGGGAGTTGACAAGTTGGTATCAGAGCCATCCTGACCATACGATACCCTAGTTAGAATGGACGTCCAAACAAAAACTTAGTTTCAAAACCAAAGTGTGTATTTATGAAAAACTATCTCCTCTCTTATCCTTGTGGATTCATTCTTTCTCAAAAATTCATGTTCCTCAAAATTCTTACATTACTACTTAAAATTTGACACACTTGATCACTTCACTAACTTCCTCATCCTAAATTCTTGTAGATGGATTCTCAGTTCAGCAAGGTCTACCTGTTAGGAAACGGAGGTCAGCTGATCTTCGAGAGGGATCTGGATTCATTGTCAGAGTTACTGGGATGCCCACATCCAGAGTTTCTTGGAGCTCAACTTCCAGGACCCCCAGGAGGAGACCTACAGTGGCTAGTCACCGAGGACCTTAGAGGAAGCATTGAAGCACCAACTTCCGGGAGCATTCAGTTCTCCGTGAGAGAGAACAACTGGCTAGATGGATTAGCAGGGCAATGCATGAAGCTCTCGCACGTCTATGTGCCCTCAGCGTCAACAAGATCCAAGGAACCCATTTTGCCCACTACGCAAGACGTGCCTTCATGGGAATGCCGATGGAGATGCCAAGTCACCCAGAGTTGAGGCGTCAAGTGGAGAATCTTGACTTCTTGCTTCACGACAGACAACAGGAATTGGACAATGCTAGAGAGTTAGCCAACTAGAACCGTGCCATTGCCGACCAGAAGGCCCAGACTTTCGCACTGCTCGTTCAAGATCGCTAGTCTCTTCACCGCCAGCGTGCAAAGAAGGATCGCACTATAGCCCGTCTTCGCAAGAAGGTGGCCGACCTCGAGAAGACCGTCAAGGAGAAGGAAGCTCAGCTTGCAGCAAAGGAAGAAGAAGATGAGGGTGAAGACATCCAGGGAGACATGGATTCTTACCTCAGCAACAATGATGACTTTCTGGAGGAGGATCACATGGACTTCTACACTGATGATGAGGACTCCGACTTCATCGACGATGAGTAGATGCACTAGAGCACTGTCATAGCACGAGATGTATTGGTCTCACTGTATCGTAGCTTGCAGAATGGTTCTTCAAACCATATGTTTTCCCTTTTGATTGTTGTGGTGTGTTTGTATTGTGTGTTGCTTGCATGAATGAAATGAAGTTAGTTGAAAAACCTGAGTCTAACTCAAAGTTTTATCTTCGAAAACCCAAAACCATGAACCTTAGAAATTCCCTCTTACCCCTATATCCACCTCAATCTTCAGATGCCTCGTGGAAACCAATGAGGAACCAGCTCGTCGCAAGACCCAATGCTACAGATCTTGCAGAATCTCATCGCAGACCGTGAATCAAGCAGGGCAGAACACCAAGCCAACTTAGAAACACTCCAACAGATCGCCCAGATGGCTCTCAACAACCAAGGGCATGGAAATCAGGATCATCAAGGATCCAAGATGAAGAACTTCCAGAATACCAATCCCCCAATCTTTAGCACCTCAGAAAACCCATTAGATGCTGATGACTGGGTGCAGACCATGGAAAATAACTTAGAAGTTGCATGAGTTGATGAAAATGAGAAAGTTCTATTCGCCACCCATTACCTGGCATGAGATGCAAGAGCTTGGTGGAATAGTATCCGCAATATGAACCATGGTAAAGTGATGACATGGGAAGCATTCAAAGTCAAGTTCAGCCGCACCCACGTGACTAGGGTATCCTATGGTCAGGATGGCTCTGATACCAGCTTGTCAACTCATCAATTCAAGTGCAACAAGAGTGTAGCCCTGCCCACCATTGACCAAGTCAGAGTAGTCTGTGAGTACCCCGATGTATTCCCAGATGAATTGTCAGGTATGCCTCCGAATAGGGATATTGAGTTCATTATCGAACTAATCCCCGGAACCGGACCTATTGCCCAGAGACCCTATAGCATGAACCCCTCAGAGTTAGTGGAACTGAAGAAGCAGTTGGATGCCATGTTAGAGAAAGGCTTGATTCAACCAAGCGCATTGCCATGGAGATCACCAGTGTTATTCGTTGACAAGAAAGATGGAGGCAACCGTCTTTGCACTTACAGAAAATTGAATGATGTCACCATCAAAAACAAGTACCCTTTGCCAAAGATAGAGGATCTATTTGATCAGTTGACTGGAGCCCAGGTATTCTGAAAGATTGATCTTAGGACTAGTTATCACCAACTTAAGATTCGTGCAACGGATATTCCAAAGACCTCCTTTACTACTCGCTATGGTTTATACGAGTATACGGTTATGTCTTTTGGATTAACCAATGCCCCTGCTTATTTCATGAATCTCATGAATAAGATCTTTATGAATTTCCTAGATAAGTTTGTAGTTGTTTTTATCGATGGCATCCTTATCTACTCCAAGTCAGAAGAAGAGCATGAGCAACATCTGAGAAGAATTCTAGAAACCCTGAGAGAGCATTAGTTTTATGCCAAGTTCAGCAAGTGTAAGTTTTGGCTGAAAGAAGTAGGATTCCTAGGACATATTGTGTCTGTCGGAGGAGTTTCTGTTGATCCCGCCAAAATCAAAGATGTCGAAGAATGGGAAGCCCCAACCATTCAAACCCAAGTCCGTGCATTCTCGGATTAGCGGGATACTAACGCAAGTTCGTGGAAGGATTCTCAAGTATAGCTATACTCATGACCCAATTGTTGAAGAAGGACAAGAAGTTTGAATGGACAGACAGGTGTGAAGCTAGTTTCCAGGAGCTGAAGAAGAGACTGATATCAGCCCCAATATTGATCATGCCATACATCAAGAAACCGTTTGATGTGTATTGTGATGCATCCAAGATTGGTCTAGGATGTGTATTGATGCAAGAAGGCAAAGTCATCGCGTATTTGTCTCGACAACTGAAGCAGCATGAGCAGAATTATCCGACCCATGATCTTGAGCTAGCAGCTGTGGTTCTAGCATTGAAGACATTGCGCCATTATTTGATGGGTAATCGTTGTGAGATTTACTCAGATCATAAGAGCTTGAAATATATTTTCACTCAGAAAGAGCTGAATATGAGGCAAAGGAGATGGATAGAGTTAATCAAGTATTATGACCTTGACATTCACTATCACCCCGGCAAAGCCAATGTGATAGCGGATGCTCTTAGCAGATTTCCATGTAGGTTAAACACCATGATCAAGGAGAAGCAACCAAGTTTGTATGAAGAGTTGGAGCAATTCAGGAGTGAATTAGTTAGCAAAGGATTCTTAGCTAGCATTGAACCTCAACCCACTTTGATTAGCCAAATCAAGGAAGCCCAGAAGGCGAATGAAAGTATCGACAGAATCAAACGTCGTATTAGTACAGGAAAGGTACCTGGATTCATCGAAGACGAAGAAGGTGTACAGTGGTACAAAGGACGTATTTGTGTGCCAGCAGATTCAGAACTGAAGTAAGTTATCATGAAGGAAGCTCATGATACTCTTTATTATATCCACCCAGGTGGGACGAAGATTTATCAAGATTTGAAAGAGCAATTTTGGTGGCACAAGATGAAGAGAGAAATCGGAAGCTACGTCGCCAAATGTGACATCTGTCAAAGAGTCAAAGCAGAGCATCAAAGACCTGCAGGACAGTTGCAACCATTGCAAATTCCGAAATGGAAATGGGATTCCGTTGGAATGGACTTTATCACCGGTTTGCCTACTTCTAGTAGGGGAAATGACTCAATCTGGGTCATAGTTGATAGACTGTCCAAGGTAGCCCACTTTATACCTGTCAAGACTACCTACTAGAGTGCGAAGCTAGCAGAGCTATACATCGCTAGAATTGTTAGTCTGCATGGAACCCCCAAGACAATAGTATCAGATCGAGGAACCTAGTTTACTTCAAGGTTTTGGCAGAAAATTCAGGAAGGATTAGGAACCAAGTTGAACTTCAGTACCGCTTATCACCCGCAAACTGATGGACAGACTGAGAGAGTCAACCAGATGTTAGAGGATATGCTTAGAGCTTGTGTGTTGGAATACGGACCAAAATGGGAAGACTGCCTGCCTTTCGCAGAATTCTCATATAACAACAGTTATCAACCTAGTTTGCAGATGGCACCATTTGAATTCCTATATGGAAGAAAGTGTCGTACCCCTTTGAATTGGTCGCAAGTAGGAGAGAGTCAGATCTTTGGACCCGACATTCTCCGAGAAGCTGAAGAGAAAGTTCACAAGGTCCGTGAGCACCTCAAGACCGCCCAATCCAGACAAAAGAGTTATGATGACAAAAAAAGGAGAGACCTGACTTTCAATGTCGGAGATTTTGTGTATCTCAAGGTTTCACCCTTGAAGGGAACTCAACGCTTTAGTCTAAAAGGAAAGTTAGCCCCCACACATATCAGGCCATTCAAGATTCTGAACCGTCGAGGAGAAGTATCGTATCAACTGGAACTGCCTGAGGAGATGTCATCCATCCACAATGTGTTCCATATCTTGTTACTTTGCAAATGCTTGGAAGTGCCCAAGAAGACTGAAGTTTTCAAGAACATCGATCACATGGCGGTAGAAATCAACAATGACCTGACCTATCTAGAAGTGCCCATTCGTATCTTAGAAGAAGCCTACAGAACCACCAGGACCAGGAGCATCAAGTTTCTCAAAATTCAGTGGAGCAACCATACCGAGGAGGAAGCCACTTGGGAACGCGAAGATTACATTAGGACAGAGTTCCCAGATCTCTTTAGTTCCTAGTTTTCTTTGTAAATCTCGGGACATGATTTTGTTTAAGGGGGAAGGTTTGTAACATCCCAAAACTTCAATCCAAGCTTATCAAGATCCAAATCATGAAATTTAGGGTTAACAAAAACTTTTCCAAATTAAAAATGAAAGCATTCATGTGTGTGTGTATTTAAATTAAGAATTGTTTTGAATTGCCATGGTTCTGTGATTCTTTGGTTGTAAAATGTGTTATTGGTAAATTAAACATCATCTAAATCATAGCACTCGTTTTAACCCACTACACTAATTTGAGTGTTCCTAGCACTCGTTTCTCAACAGAAATAATTCTGGATTTTTACACCCCTTGCTAGTACACATAATGAGGTACCAAGGCCCACTTTTTTATCTGCTAAAAACCTTCAAATACTTATTTTAAATGTCATGTGAAAATTGAATTCAATGCATATGCCTAGATCACCCCTTTTTTAAAAACCATCCAATTGAACTCCATTTTCAAAACCCTTGCAACCAGAGACTACCTAGTACTAGTGGAGATCACTCAAAAAATTTGAAACGAAAATTCAAACTTTGGTCTCTTGCGGCCATTTCATCAAACAGGTGGCAGACACAAATCTTGCCAATTCCAAAACACTATAGTGAGCAGTGGATTTGGTCACCATTTGGGCCTAACTTGGTCCCCTTGCCCCTAGCTAAAACCCTGGCCCTATCTCTCTCTCCCACTCCCCTATCTGCTCCAGTACCAAGCCGCCCGACGCCATGTGCTAGGTCGACCACGGGCAGTTCGCCCCAGCCCGTCCTGTGCTATCCTTCGCTCGCTGGCAGACACGCGCCATCACACCGCACCGCCTCGACCAGCCCCCGACCAAATCCGAGCATGCCTCTGTCCGCCATGCCGATCACCCCATGCCGGATTTTCTCGCGCCCATGCCTCTGTCCGCCATGCCGATCACCCCGGAGCGCTGCGCCCGCCAGAGCAGCACCGGCCTTGCCAATCCCTAGCCTTGCATGGCAGCACCCGCAGCAGGCCCAGCAACTGCCCAGACATCCTCGGTCGCCGCCTCGAGACCAGCAACCCGGAGGAACCGCGTCGAACACCGCCGCCCTCGCCTAGTGCACCGCATGCTCCCGACCAGCATAGACCCCGCCTTGTCGCGCCTTTAAGCCCAGAGGACCGCCGGAAGACAGAGAATCCATCGCTGCCCTTGCCCATGCCGAGAGAGCCCCGCACCGTCGTCACCGATGACCTCACCGGAGCCAGCTCTGCCCTCTCGTCGACCCTATATAAAGCGGCCACCCCAGCCTCTTTTCTCCACACTCACTCACTCCCCACCTCTCTCTCAACCTTACCCACCTCTAGCCGACGCCGCTCGCGCTGTGCCTCACCAGAATTGGAGCCGGAGCCGCCGCAGCAGGAGGAGAAGGGTGTCTGCAATTTAGGGCACCCCAAGATCCGCTGCAATCGCGCCTCACCTCGCCATCGTCTACCAGCCCGTTTGCCCGCCTCACCAACCTTGCTGGAGCCCTGGTACGCCCCCTATCGACCCCCACCACCGCGTCTAGGTCAGACTCTCACCGGAGTAATCCGCCGTCGACGATGACTCTCCACCGTTGGATCATCTTTAGATCGTGTGGCCCAGGATGCTCGATACCGTTCTGGTGATTTTGTTCCGCTGATCGGTGGAGCCCGCATGTCAGGCAGCCCGCTGCACGCACTGTGCGTAGATGGGCCGGCCCAGTTAGTTCCCACGCGAGTTAGAGATTCAAATTTAGTTTTTCTATTTAGAGTTAATCTAGTTTCTGTCCACTAGTTTAAAAATCAATTCTAGGAGTTTGACAAATCCAATTGCATGAAACCAATTTTTCCTGAAAGGTATTGAAAGATCTATCCAAGCCCGTTTGATTTAATTCAATTAGATTTATAGATCTCCCCTAGTAAAAATAATAAAACAGAAGCATTTGCACCTTGCAACATTTTTATAAAATCAACTAAGATAGATATTGAGTTGATTCCAACTCTCAAAATTCACATTTTATCATACCTATCTGAATATGTAATAATATTAAGGTTTACATGCAGTGACTTTGGACTAGTACCAAAATATTGCGATATAGGCATTTCTAGTCACTTTAAATCATTAAATAAGGAACTTAAACCAAAGTAATTATGATCCAACCCTTAAATCACATTCCCACATGTTAGAATATGTGGTGATGACATGTGTCCACATGATGCCATATTTTAAGTGGTGAATATTAAATCTTAGTTAATTTTTCAATGAGCAGAAAATACATTTCTAAAATAAAAAGAATGAAACTAGTTAATGAAACTTGTGATGGTTATGATGATAATAGATCATCAAATGTGTGCCCTATAGTGCTAATTATACTAGTTAAGTATTGTTTGGTGATTGTGTACTCCGTATGTATTTATAGACGATAGTACCGACCAAGCTTTCGAGGAGGAGTTCTACCAAGAATTAGAAGAAGAAAACATCAACCACTACACCAACCAAGGCAAGCCACCATTAACAATGCAAGCTAACACTTGCAAGTATAATGCTTAGCAAGCTAGGATTAAACTAGATGGTTTAGCAAAGATGCTTTAGGCATGCTTTGGTCACACTACTTTGACTATTAGTACCCCAAGTCTTATTTACAAGCTTTACTCCCTTTAATTTACACAAAGTTCTTTACTTGTTTTGAAGGTAGCATAAAGAGTATAAAACTTGACCTATTTAGAACCCCTTTTGATGTCATTCTATGTCATGAGATTGAACCCATCTTTTCCACCTTAGTGAACACTCTTAACTTAGTAGTTTAGAGTAGAGCAAAAACTTGAGTCACTTTAGATGGGAACATTTGGTGAAAATGAATTATGAAAACCTTGGAATGATGAGTCATTCCATTGAGATGTTATGACATGTGTTGAGAAGCACCAATGGTTTATGATGGTGAAAATGTTGAGGCATGAGCCTTAACCCTTTTATAAAACTGATGGTTGGATTTAGATGCGATACCATTCCAAATTTACCGTACAACCACACTACCTGAATTGGGTAAGGCTTAGCTGGAAATTTATATGCATTAGTTTTAGTTCCCTCGTGGGAGAGGTTTGAGCTGAGGCTACCTCTCATGATGTCCACCTATGCAGTGCCCAAGATGACTGATGGTCATGGTTGGGAGGCCATGCTCATAGGAGAGGTGCTTATACTAGGGTGTGTAAAGGGAAAGTTATGTTTGATTATCTGCATACTAAGTATGATTATTCTAGGTTATTCCTGACAAATGTATCGAATCTTGTGGTGAAAGTGTACCACCTCTGTAGAGTGTCAAACTATTCGAATAGCCACGTCCGTGGTTATGGATAGTTGGAATGGCCATACTGTTTCGTTGTTAGATGATTTTTCAAAGAACTTACGAAATGAATGATGAATCTTGACTTGACCACAGCAGGGTTGTGTTTATGACAATAGCTTCCCAACTTAAGTGATTCTAGAACTTTATTTTATCTTTCTTTGCTTCAGAACTCAGCTTAGGTCTCAAACTTAACTTTATAGTTCCCCTCAGATTTAGCACTTTAACTTAGAATTATATTACTTGTTAGAGGTAGTTTGCGAGTACTTAAAGAGTACTCATGGCTTTTGTCCCTGGCTATTCTCATGGCCAGACTATGAAGGAGACTATGAAGATGATGGCCAGTAGCACGGCTATGATAACTAGGAATATCTGCCTTCGTCAGCATTGCATGTGCCCCTGAAGATGGACCCCACCGCTACGCTTATCTTTTATTTCCGCTGCTTGTTGTATTAAGACTGGATCATGAGATCCTTATTTTGTGTAAGACCTTATGTATGGTGTGTAATGGATGATGTACTGTGATATCCAATCCGTTATGTCTCGCAAAAAAGGTAATCCTGGGATTGCGAGGTATGGCCTAACGGCCATCTAGGATTAAAAATCCGGGTGTTGACAAGAGGGTGGCCTAAGGGGTAAGCACGAACGCCGATCGTCGGATTAGACAGGGATCAGCGGCTATGAGCCTATCTTCTTCCTCACGTTGGTTTGCGGGGGAGGAAACCCTAGCCAGGCAAGTAGGGGGACAGGGAGGCTCACCGGAGGGCTCCCGGAGCTCGAGAGAGCATGGAGAGGAGGCGGTGTACAGCGGCGGTCCCAAAGACGGGCGACAGCGCACGATTTGGTGCTGGGACGGAGCCCCATGCCTCTGCGCCAGCAGGGTTGGGACGACGGCTCACCTGGGGCCTCCTAGGCTGCTACCTGCAAACGATGGGGTGTGAGGGGTGTTCCGGATGTCCGCCGGTGTCCCGGTGACGTGCATGCGCGGCTGTAGGGCTTGTGGTAGACCACACATGTGAGGCCGCTGCTGGCAAACCATCGGACACGGCATGGGAGAGTTGCCCGAGGGCTTTCTCGGGGAAAAGAAGGGGAAGGGTTACGTAGATCTCGGCAAGGCGAGTAGGGTAGTACTAAGAGGGAGAGAATAGAGGGACCTTGTTAAGGGCAAGCTCGATCTTGTGAGGGAGACCGAGAGGAGAGCTTCACCTTCTCCATGGCGATGGATAGTTAGGGAGGGAGATCTGGAGATGTAGGGTGGTCCAGTGGGAGAATCGGAGTACAATGAGGGTTGGTGGGGAAGCTGTGGTGGCTTGGGAGTTTAAAACCGAGAGGATTGGGTCTACGGAGGACCTAGTCCATTTAGAGTATGGGGGAGGGAGATGCTCGTGGATAGGGCAGGAGGGGTGGTGGAGAGGTGAGCTAGGGGGATCTGGTTCATGTAGAGAGGGGAGAGGGACTAGAGCAGCTGTTGCCTTTGTTTCTATCTTGGTTTGTGTGTAGGAGGTCATAACCAGGGGAAATGTGCCCTGATACAGTGGTCTCGACCATAGATGAGGTTTATTGCTGTGTTGGTTAGAAGAGGGGAGTTGGTGGTGGTTTGAAACATAAGTTTGAATATTGACAAAGTTTGGATAGATAGATGTTTATGAAGCAAGTCAAGGAATTTATTCTTTATGAGGTGCCAAAGGTACTAGTAGGTAGATGGGGTCAATACATAACCCTAGGAATTGTTTGAGAATTTTCCAGGTTTAAAAGTCCACTTATCGTCATTTAGTCAAAATGTACTGAAGTGGTTTTCGGAAGCTCCTTTGATATTTTTGAATTGGGCAAGTATGGTTTTTGAGTTGAGATGATCCCAAACATGAAGTAGCACTTTGGGGAATTTTCCCATGATTTATTTAGGAGTAAAGGTATTTAATACAATTATTATTCCATTTCTGCCATTTAAGAAAATAGGCAAAAAGAAGTATTAAAACACTTAAAAAATATGTATTTTTGAAGTGGGAGGATAGGGTATGATATATAGGACTCAAAAGTACTTAAAGTTGGGGAATTTCTTTGTCTTAAACCAAACCTTCCTTTGTAGATGGAGTTTTTGTGATTTTGCCAATTAAATGAATTAAATAGTTTTTGAGCCATAGTAATTATGGATAATATTTTATAAATCTTTGTAATCATCTTATATGATGTACACAAGGTGTATATAGCATTTCCAACCTTGGGGATTGCGAATCCAACTTGATTTTTGGTGAGGAACAAGAATTAAATGATCTAGGGTGATGTTATTTTCATACCATCAAAATATGGTTGAATCTTTTAGCTTAAGGATCCCCTTGGTTCAAGGGCTATGTGGATAGATATAACAAGTTATGTACATCACCATGGTACATAATTTTGGGCTTGATCATGCTTGAACTTACCAAGGACGGATTCCAAACTTTGAATAAAATAAGCTTGCCAAGGCAGATTATCAAATAGCCTTCTAAACCATGTGGGTTTTAGAAGCACAAGGATGCAATTGGAACAAGTGAAGTAGTTATTACTATACATTTAAGATTAGAACACAATCATTCAAAGAGTTGGTCCAAGCAAGGTAGGATGAAGGTGTGCCCTTCTGACCAAGTAGGCTAGTTGATAAGATTTGCAGAAAATGTTACTTTCTTGCCTACAAAACCATCAAGAACAAGTAGGTTAAAAAATTATCTAGCCAAGGGCAAGAGTGGGCCTTCGTAGTCCTTAGTCAAATTTCCAAAAATGGTTAAAGTGCATTTCCAAAAATTCACAAGGGTTGATAAAGGGAGGCATTCAAATAAGTGATGTTGAAACAGTTTCCAGACTTAGTCAAATTTGGCAGATTTAGGGTTTTTGACTAGAATAGGAGAGGGAATGTTTTTGATGGGTTGCAAGGTATCAAAGCATCATCCAATGGATGATGTTGAAGTATATATTGAGTAGAATAGATCCATGCTTGATATTGGTCTTCATTGACTTGGAAACTTCTAGAATGGATCACTTTAGAATTGGTCTGGTTAAAGGTTTTAGATGATCACCTAGTGGCTATAGATCAGACATAGCTTGGTTAACTTGCTTAGGGTTGATACAATTGGATTAGGTAAGTGTTATATGATGAGATCCTAGGGTAGCTCATACTACTTCTCTGAAATCAAGTCAAGCAACAGATCAAGGCAATTCATCTTACAAACAAAACAAATCTACTACCACGGGTACTTCCAAGCCTAGCTTGAGGTAAGGATGTGTATTTTTAAAGGGTGGAGTTTTAATAAGGTGAGAGTCCTTGGTATTGCTACCAAGAGTAGAATTCAAAGCTTTATAAAGTGTTTTTAGAAAATCCTTGAGGTAAGAGTGGTTGAAAGCTCTGTCTAGAAAGAATAAGGAGATTATATCATATAGATCTCCATAATTTTGTCAATAGGAGTTACTAAAATAGTTTAGGTTGCTAAGGCACCTTGGCTCAGGTTTTTGAAATGCTAGAACATTTGAGAATATGTAGAATGAGCCAAGACAGTTTTGTTAACTAGCTTTTGTCAATTAACGGTGAGGTAGGGAGTATATCATATGTTATACATTTATATGCATAAGCACCAGCAAACAGCAAGCAAACACTACAACACTTAACAAGAAAAAGTTTTTGTTTCCTCCTGATTTTTGCGTTCTGGACAACTAATCAGGGTTGCAAAAATTGGGATGTTACAAGAGTCATTGAATGTGTGTTCCTTCCCTAAAACACATGGATCCACCAGACTCATTGTATGTGTGTTCTTTCCCAAACCACCACCCAAAGTCATTGCACGTGTGTTCCTTTCCTAAACCACATGGATCCACCAGAGTCATTGCATAAGTGTTCTTTCCCTAAACCACCACTAGATTCATCGCATGTGTGTTCTTTTCCTAAACCACCACTAGTGTCATTGCATGTGTGTTCCTTTCCTAAACCACATGGAACCACCAGAGTCATTGCATGTGTGTTCCTTTCATAAACCACATTGATCCACCAGATTCATTGCATGTGTATTCTTTTCCTAAACCACCACCAAAGTCATTGCATGTGTGTTCTTTCGTTTACCACATGGATCCACCAATGTCATTGCATGTGTCTTCTTTTCCTAAACCACATGGATCCACCAGAGTCATTGCATGGGTGTTCTTTTCCTGAACCACCAATAGAGTCTTTGCATGTGTGTGCCTTTCCTAAACCACATTGATCCACTAGAGTCATGGCATGTATGTTGTTTTCCAAAACCACCACTAGAGTCATTGCATGTGTTTTCGTTTCATAAACCACCACAAGAGTCATGTGTGATATTTTCCTAAACCACATGGATCCACCAGAGCCATTGCATGTGTGTTCTTTTCCTAAACCGCCACCAGAGTCATTGCATGTGTGTTCCTTTCCTAAACCAGATGGATCCATAAGTGTCATTTCATGTGTATTCTTTTCCTAAACCACATGGATCCACTAGAGTCATTGTATGTGTGTTCATTTCCTGAACCACCAATAGAGTCTTTGCATTTGTGTTATTGTTCTACACCACATGGATCCACCAGGGTAATTGCATGTGTCTTCCTATCCTAAACCACCACTAGAGTCATTACATTATTATTCCATTCCTAAACCATATGGATCGACCCGAGTCATTACATGTGTGTTCCTTTCTTAAACCACCACTAGAGTCATTGCATGTGTCTTCTTTTCCTAAATCACCAGAGTCATTGCATGTGTGTTGGTTTCCTAAACCACATGGATCCACCAGAGTCATTTGATGTGTGTTACTTTCCTAAACCACATGGATCCACCAATCACTGCATGTGTGTTCTTTTCCTAAACCACTACCGAGTAATTGCATGTGTGTTCCTTTCCTAAACCACATGGATCCACCAGAGTCATTGCATGTGTGTTCTTTCCTAAACCACCACGAAAGTCATTGCATGTGTGTTCCTTTCATAAACCACATGGATCCACCAGAGTCATTGCATGTGTGTTCCTTTCCTAAGCCACCACTAGAGACATTGCATGTGTGTTCTTTTCCTAAACAACCACTAGAGTCATTGCATGTGTGTTCCTTTCCTAAACCTCATGGATAGAGTCATTACATGTGTGTTCCTTTCATAAACCACATTGATCCACCAGCTTTGTTGCATCTGTGTTATTTTCCTAAACCACCACCAGAGTCATTGCATGTGTGTTCCTTTCCTTTACCACATGGATCCACCAGTGTCATTGCATGTGTCTTCTTTTCCTAAACCACATGGATCCACCAGAGTCATTGCATGAGTGTTCTATTCCTCAACCACCAATAGAGTCTTTGCACTTGTGTTCCTTTCCTGAACCACATTGATTCCCCTTAGTCATTGCATGTGTGTTCTTTTCCTAAACAACCACTAGAGTCATTGCATGTGTGTTCTTTTCATAAACCACCACCAGAGGAATTGCATGTGTGTTCCTTTCCTAAACCACATTGATCCACCAGAGTCATTGCATGTGTGTTCTTTTCCTAAACCACAACCAGAGTCATTGCATGTGTGTTCCTTTCCTAAACCACATGGGTCCAGTAGAGTCATTGCATGCGTGTTCTTTTCCTGAACCACCAATAGTGTCTTTGCATGTGTGTTATTTTCCTAACCACATGGATCCACCAGGGTCATTGCATGTGTCTTCCTTTCCTAAACCACCTCCAGAGTCATCGCATGTCTGTTCCTTTCCTAACCCACCACCCGAGTCATTGCATGTGTTTTCCTTTCCTAAACCACATGGATCCACTAGAGTCATTTCATGTGTGTTCCTTTCCTAAACCACATGGATCCACTAGAGTCATTGCATGTGTGTTCTTTTCCTAAACCACCACTAGAGTCATTGCATGTGTGTTCTTTTTCTAAACCACCACTGGAGTCATTGTATGCGTGTTCTTTTCCTAAACCACCAACCGAGTCATTGCATGTGTGTTCCTTTCCTAAACCACAAGGATCCACCAGAGTCATTTCATGTGTGTTCCTTTCCTAAACCACATGGATCTACCAGAGTCATTGCCTGTGTGCTACTTTCATAAACCACATTGATCTACTAGAGTCATTGCATGTGTGTTCCTTTCATAAACCACCACTAGTGGAATTGCATGTGTGTTCGTTTCCTAAACCACATGGATCCACGAGAGTCATTGCATGTGTGTTCTTTCCTAAACCACCCCCCAAAGTCATTGCATGTGTGTTCCTTTCATAAACCATATGGATCCACCAGAGTCATTGCACATGTGTTCGTTTCCTAAACGACCACTAGAGTCGTCACATGTGTGTTCTTTTCCTAAACCACCACTAGTGTCATTGCATGTGTTTTCCTTTCCTAAACCACATGGAACCACCAGAGTCATTGCATGTATGTTCCTTTCATAAACCACATTGATCCACCAGATTCATTGCATGTGTGTTCTTTTCCTAAACTACCTCCAAAGTCATTGCATGTGTGTTCTTTCATTTACCACATGGATCCACCAATGTCATTGCATGTGTCTTCTTTTCCTAAACCACATGGATCCACCAGAGTCATTGCATGGGTGTTGTTTTCGTAAACCACCAATAGAGTCTTTGCATGTGTGTTCCTTTCCTAAACCACATTGATCCACTAGAGTCATTGCATGTATGTTGTTTTCCTACACCACCACTAGAGTCATTACATGTGTTTTCATTTCATAAACCACCACAAAAGTCATTGCATGTGTGATATTTGCCTAAACCACATGGATCTGCCAGAGTCATTGCATGTGTGTTCTTTTCCTTAACCACAGGGATCTAGCAGAGTCATTGCATGTGTGTTCCTTTCATAAACCACAGTGATCCACGAGAGTCATTGCATGTGTGTTCCTTTTATAAACCACCATCAGAGGAATTGCATGTGTGTTTGTTTCCTAAACCACATGGATCCACCATAGTCATTGCATGTGTGTTCTTTCCTAAACCACCACCCAAATTCATTGCATGTGTGTTCCTTTCATAAACCACATGGATCCACTAGAGTCATTGCATATGTGTTCTTTTCCTAAACCACCACTAGAGTCATCGCATGTGTGTTCTTTTCCTAAAGCACCACCAGTGTCATTGCATGTGTGTTCCTTTCCTAAACCACATGGAACCACCAGAGTCATTGCATGTATGTTCCTTTCATAAACCACATGGATACACCAATGTCATTGCATGTTTCTTCTTTTCCTAAACCACATGGATCCACGAGAGTCATTGCATGGGTGTTGTTTTCATGAACCACCAATAGAGTCTTTGCATCTCTGTTCCTTTCCTAAAGCACATTGATCCACCAGAGTCATTGCATGTATGTTGTTTTCCTACACCACCACTAGAGTCATTACATGTGTTTTCATTACATAAACCACCACAAGAGGCATTGCATGTGTGATATTTTCTTAAACCACATGGATCCTCCAGAGTCATTGCATGTGTGTTCTTTTCCTAAACCACATGGATCCACCAGAGTCATTTCATATGTGTTCTTTTCCTAAACCACCACTATCTACAAGAGTCATTGCATGTGTGTTCCTTTCATAAACCACATTGATCCACTAGAGTCATTGCATGTGTGTTCCTTTCATAAACCACCACCAGAGGAATTGCATGTGTGTTCGTTTCCTAAACCACATGGATCCACCAGAGTCATTGCATGTGTGTTCTTTCCTAAACCACCACCCAAAGTCATTGCATGTGTGTTCCTTTCATAAACCACATGGATCCACCAGAGTCATTGCATATGTGTTCTTTTCCTAAACCACCACTAGAGTCATCACATGTGTGTTCTTTTCCTAAACCACCACCAGTGTCATTGCATGTGTGTTCCTTTCCTAAACCACATGGAACCACCAGAGTCACTTCATGTATGTTCCTTTGATAAACCACATTGATCCACCAGATTCATTGCATGTGTGTTCTTTTCCTAAACCACCACCAAAGTCATTGCATGTGTGTTCTTTCGTTTACCACATGGATCCACCAATGTCATTGCATGTGTCTTCTTTTCCTAAACCACATGGATCCACCTGAGTCATTGCATGGGTGTTGTTTTCGTGAACCACCAATAGAGTCTTTGCATGTGTGTTACTTTCCTAATCCACATTGATCCACTAGAGTCATTGCATGTATGTTGTTTTCCTACACCACCACTAGAGTCATTACATGTGTTTTCGTTTCATAAAACCACCACAAGAGTCATTGCATGTGTGATATTTTCCTAAAGCACATGGATCCACCAGAGTCATTGCATGTGTGTTCTTTTCCTAAACCACCACCCAAGTCATTGCATGTGTGTTCCTTTCCTAAACCACATGGATCCATAAGTGTCATTGCATGTGTATTCTTTTCCTAAACCACATGGATCCACTAGAGTCATTGTATGTGTGTTCATTTCTTGAACCACCAATAGAGTCTTTGGTTGTGTCTTATTGTCCTAAACCACATGGATCCACCAGGGTAATTAGATGTGTCTTCCTATCATAAACCACCACTAGAGTCATTGCATTATTGTTCCTTTCCTACACAATATGGATCGACTAGAGTCATTGCATGTGTGTTCCTTTATTAAACTACCACTAGAGTCATTGCATGTGTGTTCTTTTCCTAAACCACCAGAGTCATTGTGTAACATCCCAATTTCAGCAACCCTGATTAATGGTCCAAAATGCAAAAATCAGGGGGAACAAAAACTTTTTCTTGTGATTTAGTGCAATGATTGCTTGTTGTTTGTTTGCACTTGTGCTTATGAAGTGTATCTTAGGATACTCCTTACCTCAACCTCAGTTGGCAAAAGCTATTTACCAAAAATATCTTGGCTTACTTTACATATTCTCAAACGTTCTGGCATTTCAAAACAGGATCGAAGATGCCTATGTAACCAAAACTATTTTTGGTAGCTTATATTAAAAAAACTATGGTGAGATATATAATACAATCTCCTTATGTTTTCAAGATAGAACACTCAACTAATCTTACCTCTAGTTTTCCCAAAAGTCTTGTTCAAAGCGTTTGAATTCTACTTGTGGTAGAGATACCAAGAACTCTCACCTTATTCAAAACTCAACCTCTTCAAAATGCCCCAACCTTACCTCAAGCTAGGCTTGATGGTAACCCTATTAATAGTTGATTTGTGTATAAGATTAGTTACCTTGATCTGTTGTCTGATGAGTTGGCTTGATCTGCTGATTGACTTGTGTGCTTAGGAAGTAGTATGAGCCACTCTAGGAGCTCATCACTAGGATAAAGATGTTTCCCAATCCTCAATCCCTAAGCAAGAAATCAAACCTTGTTGTGATCCCTAACCACTAGGTGATCATCTAAAACCCTCAACCAGATCCATTCTGAGGATCTCCATCCTAGATGTTTCCAAGTCATTAATACCAACATCAAGCAAGGATATCCTATCCTCACTATACACCTCAATATCACCCACTTGTTAAAGTTCTGATACCTTGCAACTCCTCCAAGAACTTTCCCTCTCACACTCTAGGCAAAATCCTCAAAACTGCCAAATTTGGCTAAGTCTGGAAACAGTTTCAACGTCACCTTTTGGAATATCTCCTTTTCACAAACCATGTGCTTTTTTCGAAATGAACTTCAATCATCTTGTTAACCATCCTTAGGACTACCAAGGCCCACATTTTACCCTTGTTAGATCCTCCTCCAACCCACTTGTCCATGATGGTTTTGCAGACAAGAAAATAACAATTTCTGCAAAACTAGTCATCATGCCAACTTGGTAGAAGCTCACATCCTCATATAATCTCCTATGGACGAACTCTCTACCTGGTTGTGTTCTACTCATTAATGTCTATCTAAAACTACTTCACTTTCCCCATGTTGATCTCTGTGCTGATTAGACCCACATGGCTTTTAAGGCATCATGACTCATTTTGCTTGGCAGCCTTAATTTCAACAAAGTTGGACATCACTTCTAGATCACCTCAAATACAATTAATTCAAACTCCTCCTTCCATGGTCATATATATGACCTGGTCTAGCCACCCATCTATCCCTTGCACCAAGGTGAGCTCTAAGCTCCAAGATGCAAGCATGTTTTCGTGGTATAAAAATAACACCACCCTAGATCATCAACTCTTGGTTTTCCATCCTTTTCTAGTTGGATTTCCATTCCACAAGGTTGGAATTGCTTGGTACACCTTGTCTATCTCATTTACTTTGATCCTCAATATTTATCAATAATTATCCATAATTATTGAGGCCCCAAAGCTATTTAATTTCTTGAATAGTCACCATCTCCAAAACTCTCTCCATAAAAGAAAGTTTGGTTTTCACAAAAACACTTCCCTAAATTTTAGCTTAGGTGAGTCCCACATATCATACCTCACCTTCCCATCTCAAAAATAAATATTTTTGGGAACCTGTATTATTTCTTTTTGCCCATTTTCTTAAATGGCTGATTTGGAATAATAATTATTTTAAAATACTTTTAATCCCCAATAAATCTTTGGAAAATTCACCTAAGTGTGTATTCACATCTGGGACCCTCCCACATCAAAATGCATCCTTGTCCAATGGAAATTTGTCATATGATCACCAAGAAATCACTTATGCCCTTTTTGAGTAATTGATTTTAAGAGGACTAAAACTCCTCTGAAAA
>OU342742.1:326285812-326324556 GCA_910589775.1 Avena eriantha | reverse complement strand
TCATTGCATGTGTCTTCCTTTCCTAAACCACATGGATCCACTAGAGTCATTGCATGTGTGTTCTTTTCCAAAACCACCACCAGAGTCATTTCATGTGTGTTCCTTTCATAAACCACATGGATCCTCCAGAATCATTGCATGTGTCTTCCTTTCCTAAACCAGATGGAGTCACCAGAGTCATTCCATGTGTGTTCCTTTCTTAAACCACCACTAGAGTCATTACATGTTTGTTCCTTTCCTAAACCACCACCAGAGTCATTGCATATGTGTTCCTTTCCTAAACATGGAAGCACCCGAGTCATTGCATGTGTGTTCCTTTCCTAAACCACATGGATCCACCAGAGTCATTGTATGCGTGTTATTTTCCTAAACCACCACCAGAGTCATTACATGTGTGTTCCTTTCCTAATCGAGATGGATCCACCAGAGTCATTGAATGTGTGTTCCTTTCCTAAACCACCACCAGAGTCATTGCATGTATGTTACTTTTATACACCACATGGATCCACCGGAGTCATTGCATGTGTGTTCCTTTCATAAACCACATTTATCCACCAGAGTCATTGCATGCGTGTTCCTTTCCTAAACCACATGGATCCACCAGAGTCATTGCGTGTGTGTTGTTTTCCTAAACCCCCACCAGATTCATTGCATGTGTCTTCCTTTCCTAAACCACATGGATCCACCAGAGTCATTGCATGTGTGTTCTTTTCCTAAACCACCACCAGAGTCATTTCATGTGTGTTCCTTTCATAAACCACATGGATCCACCAGAATCATTGCATGTGTCTTCCTTTCCAAAACCAGAAGGAGCCACCAGAGTCATTCCATGTGTGTTCCTTTCTTAAACCACCATTAGAGTCATTACATGTTTGTTCCTTTCCTAAACCACCACCAGATCCATTGCATATGTGTTCCGTTCCTAAACATGGATGCACCCGAGTCATTGCATGTGTGTTCCTTTTCTAAACCACATGGATCCACCAGAGTCATTGCATGTGTTTTATTTTCCTAAACCACCACCAGAGTCATTACATGTGTGTTCCTTTCCTAATCCAGATGGAGCCACCAGAGTCATTGAATGTGTGTTATTTGCCTAAACCACCACCAGAGTCATCGCATGTGTGTTACTTTCATACACCACATGGATCCCCCAGAGTCATTGCATGTGTGTTCCTTTCCTAAACCACAAGGATCCACCAGAGTCATTGCGTGTGTGTTATTTTCCTAAGCCACCACCAGAATCATTGCATGTGTGATCCTTTCCTAAACCACATGGATGCACCAGAGTCATTGCATGTGTTTTCCTTTCCTAAACCACATGGATCCCCCAGAGTCATTGCATGTGTGTTCCTTTCCTAAACCACATGGATCCACCAGAGTCATTGCATGCGTGTTGTTTTCCTAAACCACCACCAGAGTCATTGCATGTATGTTTCTTTCCTAAGCCACATAGATACACCAGAGTCATTTCATGTATGTTCCTTTCGTAAACCACATTGATCCACCAGATTCATTACATATGTGTTCTTTTCCTAAACCACCACTAGAGTCATTGCATGTGTGTTCCTTTCCTTTACAACATGGATCCACCAGTGTCATTGCATGTGTATTCCTTTCCTAAACCACATGGATCCACCAGAGTCATTGCATGGGTGTTCTTTTCCTGAACCACCAATAGAGTCTTTGCATGTGTGTTCCTTTCCTGAACCACATTGATTCCCCTTAGTAATTGCATGTGTGATCTTTTCCTAAACCACCACTAGAGTCATTGCATGTGTGTTCCTTTCATCAACTACCACTAGAGGCATTGCATGTGTGATCCTTTCCTAAACCACATGGATCCACCAGAGTCATTGCATGTGTGTTCTTTTACTAAACCACCACGAGAGTCATTTCATGTGTGTTATTTTCCTGAACCACCAATAGTGGCTTTACATGTGAGTTATTTTCCTAAACCACATGGATCTACCAGGGTCATTGTATGTGTTTTCCTTTCCTAAAACACCACCAGAGTCATTGCATGTTTGTTACTTTCCTAAACCACATGGATCCAGCAGAGTCACTGCATGTGTGTTCCTTTCCTAAATCACATGGATCCATCAATTTCATTGCATGTGTCTTCTTTTCCTATACCACATGGATCCACCAGAGTCATTGCATGTGTGTTATTTTCATGCACCACCAATAGTGTCTTTACATGTGTGTTATTTTCCTAAACCACATGGCTCCACCAGGGTTATTGCATGTGTCTTCCTTTCCTAAACCACCACCAGAGTCATTGCATGTTTGTTCCTTTCCTAAACCACATGGATCCACCAGAGTCATTGCATGCGTGCTTTTCCTAAACCACCACTAGAGTAATTGCATGTGTGTTCCTTTCATAAACCACCACTAGAGTCATTGCATGCGTGTTCCTTTCCTAAACCACATGGATCCACCAGAGTCATTGCATGTCTGTTCTTTTCCTAAACCACCTCCAGAGTCATTGCATGTGTGTTCCTTTAGTAAACCACATGGATCCACCAAAGTCATTACATGTGTGTTCCATTCATAAACCACATTGATCCACTAGAGTAATTGCATGTGTGTTGTTTTCATAAACCAAAACCAGAGTCATTGCATGTGTGTTCCTTTCCTAAACCACATGGATCCACCACAGTCATTGCATGTGTGTTCTTTTCCTAAACCACCACCAGAGTCATTGCATGTGTGTTCGTTTCCTAAACCACATGGATCCACCAAAGTCATTGCATGTGTGTTCCTTTCCTAAACCATATTGATCCACCAGAGTAATTGCATGTGTGTTCTTTTCCTAAACCACCACCAGAGTCATTGCATGTGTCTTCCTTTCCTAAACCACATGGATCCACTAGAGTCATTGCATGTGTGTTCTTTTCCAAAACCACCACCAGAGTCATTTCATGTGTGTTCCTTTCATAAACCACATGGATCCACCAGAATCATTGCATGTTTCTTCCTTTCCTAAACCAGATGGAGCCACCAGAGTCATTCCATGTGTGTTCCTTTCTTAAACCACCACTAGAGTCATTACATGTTTGTTCCTTTCCTAAACCACCACCAGAGTCATTGCATATGTGTTCCTTTCCTAAACATGGAAGCACCCGAGTCATTGCATGTGTGTTCCTTTCCTAAACCACATGGATCCACCAGAGTCATTGTATGTGTGTTATTTTCCTAAACCACCACCAGAGTCATTACATGTGTGTTCCTTTCCTAATCGAGATGGATCCACCAGAGTCATTGAATGTGTTCTTTTCCTAAACCACCACCAGAGTCATTGCATGTGTGTTACTTTCATACACCACATGGATCCACCGGAGTCATTGCATGTCTGTTCATTTCCTAAACCACAAGGATCCACCAGAGTCATTGCATGTGTGTTATTTTCCTAAACCACCACCAGAATCATTACAAGTGTGTTCCTTTCCTAAACCACATGGATGCACCAGAGTCATTGCATGTGCTTTCCTTTCCTAAACCACATGGATCCCCTAGAGTCATTGCATGTGTGTTCCTTTCCTAAACCATATGGATCCACCAGAGTCATTGCATGTATGTTGTTTTCCTAAACCACCACCAGAGTCATTGCATGTATCTTCCTTTCCTAAACCACATAGACACACCAGAGTCATTTCATGTGTGTTCCCTTCATAAACCACATTGATCCACCAGATTCATTACATATGTGTTCTTTTCCTAAACTACCACTAGAGTCATTGCATGTGTGTTACTTTCCTTTACAACATGGATCCACCAGTGTCATTGCATGTGTCTTCTTTTCCTAAACCACATGGATCCACTAGAGTCATTGCATGGGTGTTCTTTTCCTGAACCACCAATAGAGTCTTTGCATGTGTGTTCCTTTCCTGAACCACATTCATTCCCCTTAGTAATTGCATGTGTGATCTTTTCCTAAACCACGAGTAGAGTCATTGCATGTGTGTTCCTTTCATAAACTACCACTAGAGGCATTGCATGTGTGATCCTTTCCTAAACCACATGGATCCACCAGAGTCAGTGCATGTGTGTTATTTTCCAAAACCACCACGAGAGTGATTTCATGTGTGTTATTTTCCTGAACCACCAATAGTGTCTTTGCATGTGTGTTATTTTCCTAAACCACATGGATCCACCAGGGTCATTGCATGTGTTTTCCTTTCCTAAACCACCACCAGAGTCATTGCATGTTTGTTTCTTTCCTAAACCACATGGATGCAGCAGAGTCATTGCATGTGTGTTCCTTTCCTAAATCACATGGATCCATCAATGTCATTGCATGTGTCTTATTTTCCTATACCACAAGGAACCACCAGAGTCATTGCATGTGTGTTCTTTTCATGAACCACCAATAGTATCTTTGCATGTGTGTTATTTTCCTAAACCACATGGATCCACTAGGGTTATTGCATGTTGGTTCATTTCCTAAACCACATTGATCCACCAGAGTCATTGCATGCATGCTTTTCCTAAACCACCACTAGAGTAATTGCATGTGTGTTCCTTTCATAAACCACCACTAGAGTCATTGCATGCGTGTTACTTTCCTAAACCACAGGGATCCACCAAATTCATTGCATGTGTGTTCTTTTCCTAAACCACCTGCAGAGTCATTACATGTGTGTTCCTTTACTAAACCACATGTATCCACTAGTGTCATTGCATGTGTCTTCCTTTCCTAAACCACATGGATCCACCAGAGTCATTGTATGTGTGTTCTTGTCCTAAACCACCACCAGAGTCATTTCATGTGTGTTCCTTTCATAAACAACATGGATCACCCAGAGTCATTGCATGTGTGTTCCTTTCCTAAAGCACATGGATGCACCCAAGTTAGAGCATGTGTGTTCCTTTCCTAAACCACATGGATCCACCAGAGTCATTGCATGTGTGTTATTTTCCTAAACCACCACCAGAGTCATTGCATGTGTGTTCCTTTCCTAATCCACATGGATCCACCAGAGTCATTGGATGTGTGTTCTTTTCCTAAACCACCACCAGAGTCACTTCATTTGTGTTACTTTCATAAACCACCACCAAAGTCATTGCATGCGTGTTCCTTTCCTAAACCAGATGGATCCACCAGAGTCATTGCATGTGTGTTGTTTTCCTAAACCCCCACCAGATTCATTGCATGTGTGTTCCTTTCCTAAACCACATGGATCCACCAGAGTCATTGCATGTGTGTTCCTTTCCTAAACCACATGGATCCACCAGAGTCATTGCATGTGTGTTCTTTTCCTATAGCACCACCAGAGTCATTGCATGTGTGTTCCTTTCCTAAACCACATAGATACACCAGAGTCATGGCATGTGTATTCCTTTCATAAACCACAATGATCCACCAGATTCATTACATGTGTGTTCTTTTCCTAAACCACCACTAGAGTCATTGCATGTGTGTTCCTTTCCTTTACAACTCGGATCCATCAATGTCACTCCATGTGTCTTATTTTCCTATACCACATGGATCCACTAGAGTCATTGCATGTGTGTTATATTCCTGAACCACCAATAGTTTCTTTGCATGTGTCTTATTTTCCTAAACCACATGGATCCACCTAGGTCATTGCATGTGTCTTCCTTTCCTAAACAACCACCAGAGTCATTGCAAGTTTCTTCCTTTCCTAAACCACATGGATCCACCAGAGTCATTGCATGTGTATTCATTTCCTAAACCACCACTAGAGTCATCGCATGTGTGTCCTTTTCCTAAACCACCACCAGAGTCATTGCATGTGTGTTCCTTTCCTAAACCACATGGATCCACCAGAGTCATTGCATGTGTGTTCTTTCCTAAACCACCACCCAAAGTCATTGCATGTGTGTTCCTTTCATAAACCACATGGATCCACCAGAGTCATTGCATATGTGTTTTTTCCCTAAACCACCACTAGAGTCATCGCATATGTGTTGTTTTCCTAAACCACCATTAGAGTCACTGCATGTGTGTTCCTTTCCTAAACTACATGGATCCACCAGTGTCATTGCATGTGTGTTCCTTTCATAAACCACATTCATCCACCATGTTCATTGCATGTGTGTTCTTTTCCTAAACCACCACCAAAGTCATTGCATGTGTGTTGTTTTGTTTACCACATGGATCTACCAGGGTCATTGCATGTGTGTTATTTTCCTAAACTAGATGGATCCACTAGAGTCATTTCATGGGTGTTGTTTTCTTGAACCACTAATAGAGTTTTTGCATATGTGTTCCTTTCCTAAACCACATTGATCCACTAGACTCATTGCATGTCTGTTGTTTTCCTAAACCACCACTAGAGTCATTGCATGTGTTTTTGTTTCATAAACCACCACAAGAGTCATTGCGTGTGTGATTGATACGGCCATTTTGCATCACTATTCTATGTCTTAATTCACTATTATTCATTGATATATTTCGTATTGAGAGGTGATACTTATGTTATTTCATCTGTTTTTGCATGGTTGATGACTTTTGGAGCATGGACCGCTGCAGTTAGGATTCTGATGGAAAAGGTGCTGTTTGGAGGCAAAATCCGTGAAGATTAGAAAATCCGGGAAAATATACGGAAAATTATATTTTTCCAGAAGACTCAAGATGCCAGAAGATGGACTGGAGGTGGGCCACAGGGGGCCCACACCACCCCATGGCGCGGGCAGCCCTATGCCGCGCCAGGGAGTGGTGTGGCCGCCCTGGCCCACTCCAGCCTCTCCCCTCTGTCGTATATCAACCTCCTGAAACCCTAAGCCTCGGGGAGCGACCACAGAAAGATTCCACCGCCTCTGCGGGGCGGAAAACACTAAGAGAGAAAGATCTCTCCGGCAGACAGATTGCTACTTGGGGAATTCCTTCCTGGAGAGGGAAGATCGTCGCCATCAACACCACCATCAAGTTGGACTTCATCGGGATCATAATCATCATCATCACCACCATCATCACCATCAACACCCTCATCACCATCTCTGTATTGCTGTAATAATTGGTTGAATCTTGCTATAGTTCATAGGGGAAACTTTCCCAGTGTTGATTACTCTTTGCAGTTGATGCTATTGAGTGAACCATTGAATTATTGTTTATGTTCAGATTGTTATACATCATTATTCCATCTCTGATCATGATCCATATGATGTCTTGTGAGTAGTTCGTTTTGTTCTTGAGGACATGGGAGAAGTCTTGTTGTTAGTAGTGGAGTTGAGTTGAGAAAGATTCAATAGATTGTTATTTAAGTTGTGGTGTACTTCTTCTAGTGGTGTCATGTGAACGTCAACTACATGACACTTCACCTATATGGGCCTAGGGGAATGCATTGTGTATTTGGCTACTAATCGTAGGGGTTGCCGGAGTGACAGAAACCTAAACCCCCGTTAGGAAACCATTGCACAGGGGACATAAGGGTCTTAGAGTTTAAAGTTGTGGTTAGGTTTCTACCTTAATTACTTTATTGTACTTACGGATGTTTGCAAGGGGGTTTAATCACAAGTATGTATTTATCCTTGGATGGGGCGGTACATTAGCACAGGTTCACCCACACAACACTTAGCAAGCTAGAGAAGATTAATCGACTATATGAAGCGAAAGCACTTGACAGTCTTCCCATGTGTCCTCGAGAACGTTTGGTCATCTATAGAAATACAACCGGCTTGTCCTTTGCTGCATAAAGGATTGGCCCACTTGCTGCATTTATTCCTACTGTCTTTTATTTACTCGTACTTTGTTTACTTGCTTTATCGAAACCCCCTAAAAATCCGTTTGCTAAGTATATGCAGAGAATTCCTGATCCATACCACTAGCCAGCACCCCTGCTCCTCGTTGGGTTCGACACTCTTACTTATCGAAAATACTGCGATACACCCCCTATACTTGTGGGTCATCAATACTATTTTCTGGCGCCATTGCCGGGGAGTGAAGCGCTATTGGAGAGTGGATCTGGTAAAGGAAACTT
Organism: Avena eriantha; assembly: GCA_910589775.1. NCBI lineage: Eukaryota > Viridiplantae > Streptophyta > Magnoliopsida > Poales > Poaceae > Avena > Avena eriantha. The sequence goes on along the minus strand of OU342742.1, from coordinate 326,316,610 downwards.
CTACTGTGAGTATTGTTTACTTCTACTAGTTGCTTTATTTTCGTTATGGATAATTCGCTGAGTTTCTTATTTGGTAATGCTACTACCACTGCTAAGGTAGTAGATAAGCCACCACCTACTGAGAAAGATTTTTTCAAAATACCTACAAGAATTATCGATCGTGTTATGGATAACTACTATGTTGGGGATGGAACTGTTCATCCCGGTGATCATTTACTCTTTATAGACGAATTATGCGGGTTGTTCAAGTGTGCAGGCATTACTACAGATCAAGTTAAGAAGAAGTTATTCTCATTATCACTAAAAGGAAGAGCTGAGGAATGATATAAGCTGCTGAAGAATGGCCAAGCTCTGGAATGGGAGGAAATAGTGCCTCTCTTTTATTCAAAGTTTTATTCTCCTAGTGAGATTCATAAAGATCGGAATCAAATATACAACTTTTGGCCTCTTGATGGAGAGAGTACAACCCAAGCTTGGGGGAGATTGAAGTTACTAATGCTCAAATGTCCCATTCATGAGCTCCCCAACAATATTATTATCAACAACTTTTATGCAAGACTCCCTCTACATGACAAAGATTTATTGTACGCTTCTTGTGCTGGATCATTCACTCGCATGGAAGAAGAAGTTAAATGGGATCTTCTGGACCGTATTCAAGACAATGAGATTGGGAGCATGACAAAGGTAGAAAGTCAGGTATAAATTACGATTATGAATGCATTGAATCTTTTATGAAAACTGATGACTTTCAAAATATTAGTAATCTTTATGGTCTTGATTTGCAAGTTATTACGAATTGCTTTAGAACTTTTGCTTCCTATATCGAAATTCCAAAAAGGGGATGGAACAAGTACCATGCACCTTACAAAGGTATTGTTGACTATGCTCCTATTGGAAGTGTTGAGTGTTGCATTATTGATCCCATCTTACCCGAACCTTATATCGAGAAGATTCCCTTTCCCGAAAAGGTAAAGGACCATCCTATGATAACTAATGTAATCACAAAAAGTGAAAAAAGAACTATAAAACCTGATGAACAAATAAACATTGAACCTGTGGTAGCAATTGCGAAAGACCTTGTCACTAAAAGCGTAGAAGATGGGCACATAGTCTTTTGTGAGGATGCTTCTAATATTGTTTCACATCCCAATAGATCTAAAAAGGCTAGTGTTCCTGTGCTTTCTGTTAGAATTGGTGATCATTGCTATTATGGTTTATGTGATATTGGTGCAAGTTCTAGTGCTATTCCTTATGAACTTTACAGAGAAATTATGCATGAAATCAGTCCTTGCGAGTTGGAGGAGATTGATGTGGTTATTCACCTTGCTAATAGAGAGACCGTCTCTCCAATGGGTATTGTGCGAGACGTAGAAGTTCTTTGTGGTAAGATTAAGTACCCTGCTGATTTTGTAGTACTTGGTTCAGCTGCTAGTAAAACTTATCCTATCATTTTTGGTAGACCCTTCTTGAGTACTTGTGGAGCTATTATTGATTGCAAGAGGGAGAAAATCTTGACTAATTTTGATGGGGAATCCTATGAGTTTAGTTTTTCGAAATTTGCAAAAGAACCTTGCGAATAGGAAACCCATAATGAGGATTTTAGGGTTGAACAACTTGCTTCTATTTATCTTGCTCCTAACAATGCTTTGCAGCAATTCATGGAAGAACATGAAAGTGAAATCTTCATGGAAGAAAGGAATGAGATTGACATGATTCTCCGTGATCAACCTATGATGCTTAAGCACGACATGCCTGTAGAAGACTTGGGTACCACGATGCCACCTAAAAAGGATCCGGGTTTCGATCTAAAACCTCTTCCTGATGATCTTAAATATGCTTTTATTGATGATAAAAAGATATATCATGTTATTATTAGCGCTAAGCTTCCAGGGGAGGAAGAAGAAAGGTTATTGGAAGATTTGAAGAAACATCGAGGAGCTATGGGCTTTACTCTAGATGATTTGAAAGGGATTTCACCTACTATATGTCAGCACTCTATCAACATAGAACCAGATGCGAAGCCAGTAGTGGAGCACCAACGACGTTTAAATCCTAAGATGAAGGAAGTGGTAAGGAATGAGGTATTGAAACTCCTTGATGCTGTTATTATTTACCCTATTGCTGATAGTGAATGGGTTAGTCTTGTTCATTATGTTCCTAAAAAGGGAGGTATTACCGTTGTCCCTAATGATAATGATGAACTTATTCCTCAAAGAATAGTGGTAGGCTATAGGATGTGCATCGATTTTAGGAAAGTCAATAAAGTTACTAAGAAAGATCACTACCCACTTCCTTTTATTGATCAAATGTTGGAAAGGTTGTCTAAAAAGACCCATTTTTGTTTTCTTGATGGTTATTCTGGTTTCTCTCAAATTATTGTTAAACAACAAGATCAAGAAAAAACTACTTTTACTTGCCCTTATGGAACTTATGCTTATAGACGTATGCCTTTTGGTTTATGTAATGCTCCTGCTACTTTCCAAAGGTGCATGTCTGCTATCTTTCATGGCTTTTGTGAGGAAATTGTAGAAGTGTTCATGGATGACTTTTTTATCTATGGAAGTTCTTTTGATAATTGTCTGCATAACCTTGATAAAGTTTTACAGAAATGTGAAGAAACTAATCTTGTTCTTAATTGGGAGAAATGCCACTTCATGGTTAATGAAGGGATTGTTCTTGGTCATAAAGTTTCTGAAAGAGGCATAGAAGTTGATAGAGCTAAGGTTGAGGCAATTGAGAAGATGCCATGCCCAAGAGACATCAAAGGTATTCGTAGTATCCTTGGTCATGCTGGTTTCTATAAAAGGTTTATTAAAGACTTTTATAGGATATCAAAACCCCTTACCAATCTTCTTCAAAAAGATGTACCCTTCGTTTTTGATGATGATTGTAAGGAAGCTTTTGAAACTCTTAAGAAGGCTTTAACTACAACCCCTATTGTTCAACCAGCTGATTGGAGTTTACCCTTTGAAATAATGTGTGATGCTAGTGATTTTGCTGTAGGTGCTGTCCTTGGGCAACGTATTGATAAAAAGCTAAACGTTATCCATTATGCTAGTAAGACTTTAGACGCTGCTCAAAGGAATTATGCTACTACTGAAAAGGAATTTCTAGCTGTTGTTTTTGCTTGTGATAAGTTTAGGCCCTATGTTGTGCACTCAAAAGTAACCATTCATACTGATCATGCTGCTATTAAATATCTTATGATGAAGAAGGACGCTAAGCCTACGCTTATTAGATGGGTACTGCTTTTACAAGAGTTTGATCTTCACATAGTAGATCGAAAGGGGGCTGAAAATCCTATAGCTGATAATTTATCTCGTTTGGAAAACATCTCTTTTGATCCTATGCCTGTTAATGATAGTTTCCCGAATGAATAGTTAGCTGAAGTAGGGGTGAGCTCGAGAGGAAGCCCTTGGTATGTTGATTATGCTAACTTCATTGTCTCCAAGTATTTGCCTCCAACTTTTACAGCTCAGCAAAGAAGAAAGTTCTTCTATGATTTGAGGCATTATTTTTGGGATGACCCACACTTATACAAAGAAGGAGTTGATGGTATTATGTGAAGGTGTGTTCTAGAATATGAGCAAAAAGAGATATTGTGTAAATGTCATGGTAGAGCCTATGGAGGACATCATGCAGGAGATAGAACCGCACAAAAGGTACTACAATCAGGTTTCTACTGGCCTACCCTTTTTAAGGATGCAAGAATTTTTTTTATCTTGTGATGAATGTCAGCGTGTTGGTAATATTTCTAGACGCAATGAAATGCCTATGAACTACTCTCTAGTTATTGAACCTTTTGATTGTTGGGGATTCGACTTTATGGGTCCTTTCCCTCCTTCGAAGGGTTACACTCACATTCTTGTTGCCGTTGATTATGTTACTAAGTGGGTAGAAGCCATTCCTACGAAAAGTGCTGACGGGGAGACCTCTCTAAAAATGCTTAAGGATGTTACCTTTCCTAGGTTTGGAGTGCCTAGGTATCTCATGACTAATGGGGGTTCTCATTTCATTCATGGCGGTTTTAGGAAGACCCTCGCTAAGTATGATGTTAATCATAGAATTGCTTCAGCTTATCATCCTGAAACTAGCGGGCAAGTAGAGTTATCAAATAGAGAAATTAAATCTATCTTGCAAAAGACTGTTAATAGGTCTAGAAAAAACTGGGCTAAGAAGTTGAATGATGCTTTATGGGCTTATAGAACTGCTTATAAGAATCTTATGGGAATGTCTCCTTATAAAATGGTTTATGGGAAAGCTTGCCACTTACCTTTAGAATTATAACACAAAGCTTACTGGGCAGTGAAAGAACTAAATAGAGATTGTAAGCTAGCTGGTGGGAAAAGGCTTTTTGACTTAAGTTCTTTAGATGAATGGAGAAGTGAAGCCTATGAGAATGCTAGACTCTTTAAAGAAAAAGTTAAAAGATAGCATGACAAGCGAATACTTAAGAGAGAATTCCATGTTGGTGAGAAAGTTCTATTGTATAGGTCTCGTCTCAGATTTTTTGCAGGTAAGCTACTATCAAAATGGGAAGGACCTTTCATCATTGAAGAAGTATACCGTTCAGGAGCAATACAAATTTCTTCTTAAAAGAAATACTACACAAGTAGTGAATGGACAGCGACTCAAACACTATATTGCTGGAGATTCTTACAATGAAGATGTTGATGCCTTTCAAGTTATAACTCCAGAGAAATTCATTGAGGATCAAATTCAGAGACCTACAGAGTCCGTTTCCAACTAGGTAACAATTATGGTAAGAAAAGTTCCACGAGAACACAATCCAACTATATTTTTGCAGTTTTCTGTCAATAAGGAAAGCTACGAAGCGAAAAAGGGACGGAACCGGAGCTAGGGTGGCCAACACCACCCCATGGCGCGGGCCTACCCCTGGCTGCGCCACCAGGTGGTGTGGCCACCCAGAACTCCGTCTCCGACCCATTTTCTCCCAGTACCTTCCTTTTTGATATGAAACTTCGTAATAATATAACCCCCCGGATCTTCCGAGGTTCGTATATTGTGTTTCTATCGTGTTTTTGTTTCGATCTGTTTCTGCCAGGTAGAATCCCAGATTTGGAGCCACAATGTCTTCCTCTGGATCATCCAAAGGAGATTCTTTAGAGGATATCATCAACCCATACATGAGAGAATTGAAGATTCATCCCAAGGGTTGTTGCTCGAAGGTGGGGAGGTCCGAATTAAGGAGGTTCAAGGCCCTAAAGGTGAAGGAAGTCTGGAGGACAGGATGGAAGCACTGGAGCAAGAAGTATTTAGGTATAGTAAGATGGCGGAGCGCGAAGTGGACATCATCCATAAGATTTGTTCCGAACTCATCACTGAGCACCAAAAGGAGACTGCTGAACTCAAAGACGAAGTCTTCTCACTCTGCCAAACAACCAACAAACTGCAAGCACAGTTCTATGACGTTCAAAATCAAAACTGTGAGTATGAGGCTAGATTTTAAACGCAAAAGTGCTGCTGCAAGTTTCAGGATGTTGGAAACCACGATGTCCTTTGTTGATGGGAAGCCTTTACCCTGGAAGACGGACGAAGAGAAGAGGATACCACCACCACCGAAGGAGTAATTCGTCATCAGGTTTGGCATCCCCTTGGTTTGTTCTAAGCTTGGGGGAGTGCCGCGGTATCATATCACTATCTTCCATCTTTTTGTTACCTTATTAGTAGAGTCATATCATGAATAGAGGAGTTATTATGTAGGATGGTTTGCATTATGGAAGTGTACCTTCTCTCGTTAGATATGTATCCCTTGGTGTGAGTTGCCTTTATGGAATATTAATGAGAAGTTCTATCATTCACCCTTTTTCATAGCTTATGTTAGTTTTCAATTCGTGGTTATATGATTGATCTTGTTGTTCGTATTGGTATCACTTTGGGATCATTGAGTTAATTTAGTTGGTTTTGGCAAACCTGGCTCGGTCAGTAGCAACACCTTTTTGAGAGTTGAGAAGAAAAACATAGTAGTACTCTAAGAGAAAAAAATTCATCATCTTTCTTTCTTGATTTGCTCATAAGTCTAGTATTCTCTAGTTAAGATCTTTTGTGCTTCCAAGGAAGATTGCATGTTTGTTTTTATCATTTGTATGTTTGGTTGTTTCCTTCAACTCTGTTACTTGCTACCCAGCCTTGCTAGCCAAAAACATGTACTGAGAGGGAATTATTCTCGTGCATCCACCTCCTTTAAACCAAAACCTTTGCCATTTGTGTCCACCATACCTACCTAGTAGCATTATTCCTATTCCAAGTAAATTCTTGTTTTGTCTACCTCCCAAATTAAACTTGTTATGTGAAAAATTAGTGATTAAAGCTCTCACAAACTTGATGGCACACTTTATTTTCCGCACTTAATAAACCTGGACCATTGTGAACTCTCCATGAAAGTTATATGCTTGCAAATTATAGGCTGGGGATTAGCAGAACCGTGCTGTCACGGGGAACGCTTTCAACACTTGTAAATATATACCTAGTTGATACCTTGCTCTTTTGTTTGCGAATGTCGTCGGTGTGAAATAAAAGGGGAGCTTGTAAGTCCATGGAGTTATGTATGTGTGTTAGAGAAATGCCTGGGCCGCTGGTCTAATCCATGCTGACATGGTGGAAACCTGGAGCGTAACCATAATGATATCAATGAAGCATTCTTCTTATAAAAAAGAGAGAGATAGCTATTGAGAAAAAGAAAAGAAAAAAAGACACTATGAAAAGAGGAAAGAGAGAAAAAAGCACCATTTTCCCATGGTAAATAAGAAGATTTCTGAGATACTCATTGTCTGCTTGCCTTGTCATTTTGATATGGGGATTCTTCCGTATCATCGGGCAAGGGGTACCCCGTTGGCGGTTCTCAATGATACGCACATACTTACGATGACAAGAACTTACCGGTAACTAATGTTGAGTAGCATGAGGAGCGGCCCTCGTACTCAAGGGACTTGGGATCTTCAGTTTATAGTCTGTCAAGCATATAACTCCGATTGGACCTCACTTATACCTTAATCACCTAAAGATGCCTATGATAGGGTCAATGAGAGCTGAAAGCTAGTAAGTATCATAATTTTTGGGAGCTCTTTATGAGACTTGCAATCCCTGCTTCCCTCTTTGAAGGGCCTTTCTTTTACTTTGTAGTTGAGTCAGTAAACCTATTCCCTTCTATCTCAGCAAGTATTTTGAGTTGATGTGTTTCATTCATTCATATGATGATTTATTCAATCATGTCTCTTGTGTTCCTTGTTTTGCACATTGCTCTTATCCTGAAGTTTACTACTTTGAAAGCTTTCATTGAAAAACCAGCTATTTGTGAACTCCAGCAAATTATCAACTATTCTTCGACCAAGAGCTAAGTTTGCCATTACCAATTATGATTCACTTTATGTATCTTTTTTGTGTTTCCTTTACTCATGGCAAGTTGAGTTATATAATAGTGAGTTTTCTTCTATTATGATCTATGTATTTCATGAATGTGATGCTTCTTGTCCGTATTATTTTATCGACTCTTCACTCCATAAACCCGAGGTCATGTTTATTGAGCTCAATTTCGCTTGGGGGAAAGCGAAGTCTAAGCTTGAGGGGAGTTGATACGTCCATTTTGCATCACTATTCTATGTCTTAATTCACTATTATTCATTGATATATTTCGTATTGAGAGGTGATACTTATGTTATTTCATATGTTTTTGCATGGTTGATGACTTTTGGAGCATGGACCGCTGCAGTCAGGATTCTGATGGAAAAGGTGCTGTTTGGAGGCAAAATTCGCAAAGATCAGAAAATCTGGGAAAATATACGGAAAATTCTATTTTTCCAGAAGACTCAGGATGCCAGAAGATGGAGTGGAGGTGGGCCATATGGGGCCCACACCACCCCATGGCGCGGGTAGGCCTAGGCCGCGCCATGGAGTGGTGTGGCCGCCCTGGCCCACTCCAGCCTATCCCCTCTGGCGTATATCAACCTCCCGAAACCCTAAGACTCAGGGAGCGACCATAGAAAGATTTTGCCGCCTCTGCGAGGCGGAAAACACCAAGAGAGAAAGATCTCTCCGGCAGACAGATTTCTACTGGGGGAATTTCTTCCCGAAGAGGGAAGATCGTCGCCATCAACACCACCATCAAGTTGGACTTCATCGGGATCATCATCATCATCATCATCACCACCATCATCACCATCAGCACCCTCATCACCATCTCCGTATTGTTGTAACAATTGGTTGAATCTTGCTATAGTTCATAGGGGAAACTTTCCCAGTGTTGATTACTCTTTGTAGTTGATGCTATTGAGTGAACCATGGAATTATTGTTTATGTTCAGATTGTTATACATCATTATTCCATCTCTGATCATGATCCATGTGATGTCTTGTGAGTAGTTCATTTTGTTCTTGAAGACATGGGAGAAGTCTTGTTGTTAGTAGTGGAGTTGAGTTGAGAAAGATTCAATAGATTGTTATTTAAGTTGTGGTGTACTTGTTCTAGTGGTGTCATGTGAACGTCGACTACATGACACTTCACCTATATGGGCCTAGGGGAATGCATTGTGTATTTGTCTACTAATCGTAGGGGTTGCCGGAGTGGCAGAAACCTAAACCCCTGTTAGGAAACCATTGCACAAGGGACGTAAGGGACTTAGAGTTTAAAGCTATGGTTAGGTTTCTACCTTAATTACTTTCTTGTACTTACGGATGTTTGCAAGGGGGTTTAATCACAAGTATGTATTTAGTCTTAGATGGGGTGGTACATTAGCACACGTTCACCCGCACAACACTTAGCAAGCTAGAGAAGATTAATCGACTATATGAAGTGAAAGCACTTGATAGTCTTCCCATGTGTCCTCGAGAACGTTTGGTCATCTATAGAAACAAACCGGCTTGTCCTTTGCTGCATAAAGGAATGGGCCACTTGCTGCATTTATTCCTACTAGCTTTTATTTACTCATACTTTGTTTACTTGCTTTATCGAAAACCCTTAAAAAATCCGTTTGCTAAGTATTTGCAGAGAATTCCTGATCCATACCACTAGCCAGCACCTTCTGCTCCTTGCTGGGTTCGACACTCTTACTTATCGAAAATACTGCGATACACCCCCTATACTTGTGGGTCATCAGTAATAATTTCGTAAACCACATGGATCCACCAGAGTCATTGCATGTGTGTTCTTTTCCAAAACGACAACCATAGTCATTACATGTGTGTTCCTTTTCGTAAAACACATGGATCCATAAGTGTCATTGCATCATTCTTCTTTTCCTAAACCACATGGATCCACTAGAGTCATTGCATGTGTGTTCATTTCCTGAACCACCAATACAGTCTTTGCATGTGTGTTATGGTCCTAAACCACATAGATCCACCAGGGTCATTGCATGTGTCTTCCTATCCTAAACCACCACTACTGTCATTGCATATGTGTTCCTTTCTTAAACCATATGGATCCACGAGAGTCATTGCATGTGTGTTCCTTTCCTAAACCACATGGATCCACCAGAGTCATTGCATGTGTGTTCATTTCCTAAACCACCACCAGAGTCATTACATGTGTGTTCCTTTCCTAAACCACATAGATACACCAGAGTCATTTCATCTGTATTCCTTTCATAAACCACATTAATCCACCAGATTCATTACACGTGTGTTCTTTTCATAAACCACCACTAGAGTCATTGCATGTGTGTTCCTTTCCTTTACAACATGGATCCATCAATGTCATTGCACGTGTCTTATTTTCCTATACCACATGGATCCACCAGAGTCATTGCATGTGTTTTCTTTTCCTGAACCACCAATAGTGTCTTTGCTTGTGTGTTATTTTCGTAAACCACATGGATCCACCAGGGTTATTGCATGTGACTTCCTTTGCTTAACCACCACCAGAGTCATTGCATGTTTCTTCCTTTCCTAAAGCACATGGATCCACTAGAGTCATTCATGTGTATTCATTTCCTAAACCACCACTAGAGTCATTACATGTATGTTCTTTTCCTAAACCACGACCTGAGTCAATGCATGTGTATTCCTTTCCTAAACCATATGGATCCACCAGAGTCATTTCATGTGTATTCCTTTCATAAACCACAGGGATCCACCAGAGTCATTGCATTTGTGTTCTTTTCCTAAACCATTACCAGATTCATTGCATGTGTGTTCCTTTCCTAAACCACATGGATCCACTAGAGTCATTGCATGTGTGTTCTTTCATAAACCACCACCCAAAGTCATTGCATGTGTGTTCCTTTCATAAACCACATGGATCCACCAGAGTCATTGTATATGTGTTTTTTTTTCCTAAACCACCACAAGAGTCATCGAGTGTGTGTTCTTTTCCTAAACCACCACCAGAGTCATTGCATGTGTGTTCCTTTCGTAAACTACATGGATCGACCAGAGTCATTGCATGTGTGTTCCTTTCATAAACCACATTCATCCACCAGATTCATTGCATGTGTGTTCTTTTCCTAAATCACCACCAAAGTCATTGCATGTGTGTTCTTTCGTTTACCACATGGATCTACCAGTGTCATTGCATGTGTCTTCTTTTCCTAAACGACATGGATCCACTAGAGTCATTGCATGGGTGTTGTTTTCCTGAACCACTAATAGATTCTTTGCATATGTGTTCCTATCCTAAGCCACACTGATACACTAGACTCATTGCATGCATCTTGTTTTCCTGAACCACCACTAGAGTCATTGCAAGTGTTTTCGTTTCATAAACCGCCACAAGAGTCATTGCATGTGTGATAATTTCCTAAACCACATTGATCCACCAGAGTCATTGCATGTCTGTTCTTTTCCTAAACCACCACCAGAGTCATTGCATGTGTGTTCCTTTCCTAAACCACATGGATCCATCAGTGTCATTGCATGTTTCTTCTTTTCCTAAACCATATGGATCCACTAGAGTCATTGCATGTGTGTTCATTTCCCAAACCACCAATATGGTCTCTACATATGTGTTATTGTCCTAAACTACATGGATCCACCAGGGTCATTGCATGTGCCTTCCTATCCTAAACCACCACTAGAGTCATTGCATATGTGTTCCTTTCCTAAACCCTATGGATCCACGAGAGTCATTTCATGTGTGTTCCTTTCCTAAACAACCACTAGAGTCATTGCATGTGTATTCTTTTACTAAACTACCACCAGAGTCATTGCATGTGTGTCGCTTTCCTAAACCACATGGATCCACCAGAGTTATTTCATGTGTGTTACATTCCTAAATCACATGGATCCACCCGTCATTGCATCTGTGTTATTTTCTTAAACCACTACCAGAGTCATTGCATATGTGTTCATTTCCTAAACCACATGGATCCACCAGAGTCATTGCATGTGTGTTGTTTCATAAACCACCACCGAAGTCATTGCATGTGTGTTCCTTTCATAAACCACAAGGATCCACTAGAGTCATTCCATGTGTGTTCCTTTCCTAAACCACCACTAGAGTCATTGCATGTGTGTTCTTTTCCTAAACCACCACCAGAGTCATTGCATGTGTGTTCCTTTCCTAAACCACATGGATCCACCAGAGTCATTGCATGTGTGTTGTTTCCTAAACCACCACCCAAAGTCATTGCATGTGTGTTCCTTTCATAAACCACAAGGAGCCACCAGAGTCATTCCATGTGTGTTACTTTCCTAAACCACCACTAGAGTCATCACATGTGTGTTCTTTTCCTAAACCACCACCAGAGTCATTGCATGTGTGTTCCTTTCCTAAACCACATGGATCCACCAGAGTCATTGCATGTGTGTTCTTTCCTAAACCACCACCTAAAGTCATTGCATGTGTATTCCTTTCATAAACCACATGTATCCACCAGAGTCATTGCATATGTGTTCTTTTTTCTAACACACCACTAGAGTCATCGCATGTGTGTTCTTTTCCTAAACCACCACCAGATTCACTGCATGTGTGTTCCTTTCCTCAACTACATTCATCCACCAGGTCCATTGCATGTGCGTTCTTTTCCTAAACCACCACCAAAGTCATTGCATGTGTGTTCTTTTGTTTACCACATGGATCTACCAGGGTCATTGCATGTGTGTTCTTTTCCTAAACCACATGGATCCACCAGAGTCATTGCATGGGTGTTGTTTTCTTGAACCACTAATAGAGTCTTTGCATATGTGTTCCTTTCGTAAACCACATTGATGCACTAGAGTCATTGCATGTCTGTTGTTTTAACCACCACTAGAGTCATTGCATGTGTTTTTGTTTCATAAACCACCACATGAGTCATTGCGTGTGTGATAATTTCCTAAACCACATGGATCCACTAGAGTCATTGCATGTGTGTTCTTTTCCTAAACCACCACCAAAGTCATTGCATGTGTGTTCCTTTCCTAAACCACATGGATCCACTAGAGTCATTGCATGTGTGTTCATTTCCCAAACCACCAATATGGTCTCTACATATGTGTTATTGTCCTAAACTACATGGATCCACCAGGGTCATTGCATGTGCCTTCCTATCCTAAACCACCACTAGAGTCATTGCATATGTGTTCCTTTCCTAAACCCTATGGATCCACGAGAGTCATTTCATGTGTGTTCCTTTCCTAAACAACCACTAGAGTCATTGCATGTGTATTCTTTTACTAAACTACCACCAGAGTCATTGCATGTGTGTCGCTTTCCTAAACCACATGGATCCACCAGAGTTATTTCATGTGTGTTACATTCCTAAACCACATGGATCCACCCGTCATTGCATCTGTGTTATTTTCTTAAACCACTACCAGAGTCATTGCATATGTGTTCATTTCCTAAACCACATGGATCCACCAGAGTCATTGCATGTGTGTTGTTTCCTAAACCACCACCGAAGTCATTGCATGTGTGTTCCTTTCATAAACCACAAGGATCCACTAGAGTCATTCCATGTGTGTTCCTTTCCTAAACCACCACCAGAGTCATTGCATGTGTGTTCTTTTCCTAAACCACCACCAGAGTCATTGCATGTGTGTTCCTTTCCTAAACCACATGGATCCACCAGAGTCATTGCATGTGTGTTGTTTCCTAAACCACCACCCAAAGTCATTGCATGTGTGTTCCTTTCATAAACCACAAGGAGCCACCAGAGTCATTCCATGTGTGTTACTTTCCTAAACCACCACTAGAGTCATCACATGTGTGTTCTTTTCCTAAACCACCACCAGAGTCATTGCATGTGTGTTCTTTTCCTAAACCACATGGATCCACTAGAGTCATTGCATGTGTGTTCTTTCCTAAACCACCACCCAAAGTCGTTGCATGTGTGTTGCTTTCATAAACCACAAGGATCCACCAAAGTCATTCCATGTGTGTTACTTTCCTAAATCACCACTAGAGTCATCACATGTGTGTTCTTTTCCTAAACCACCACCAGAGTCATTGCATGTGTGTTCCTTTCCTAAACCACATGGATCCACCAGAGTCATTGCATGTGTGTTCTTTCCTAAACCACCACCCAAAGTCATTGCATGTGTATTCCTTTCATAAACCACATGTATCCACCAGAGACATTGCATATGTGTTCTTTTTTCTAACACACCACTAGAGTCATCGCATGTGTGTTCTTTTCCTAAACCAGCACCAGATTCACTGCATGTGTATTCCTTTCCTCAACTACATTCATCCACCAGGTCCATTGCATGTGCGTTCTTTTCCTAAACCACCACCAAAGTCATTGCATGTGTGTTCTTTTGTTTACCACATGGATCTACCAGGGTCATTGCATGTGTGTTCTTTTCCTAAACCACATGGATCCACTAGAGTCATTGCATGGGTGTTGTTTTCTTGAACCACTAATAGAGTCTTTGCATATGTGTTCCTTTGGTAAACCACATTGATGCACTAGAGTCATTGCATGTCTGTTGTTTTAACCACCACTAGAGTCATTGCATGTGTTTTTGTTTCATAAACCACCACAAGAGTCATTGCGTGTGTGATAATTTCCTAAACCACATGGATCCACTAGAGTCATTGCATGTGTGTTCTTTTCCTAAACCACCACCAAAGTCATTGCATGTGTGTTCCTTTCCTAAACCACATGGATCCACTAGAGTCATTGCATGTGTGTTCATTTACCAAACCACCAATATGGTCTCTACATATGTGTTATTGTCCTAAACTACATGGATCCACCAGGGTCATTGCATGTGCCTTCCTATCCTAAACCACCACTAGAGTCATTGCATATGTGTTCCTTTCCTAAACCCTATGGATCCACGAGAGTCATTTCATGTGTGTTCCTTTCCTAAACAACCACTAGAGTCATTGCATGTGTATTCTTTTACTAAACTACCACTAGAGTCATTGCATGTGTGTCGCTTTCCTAAACCACATGGATCCACCAGAGTTATTTCATGTGTGTTACATTCCTAAATCACATGGATCCACCCGTCATTGCATCTGTGTTATTTTCCTAAACCACTACCAGAGTCATTGCATATGTGTTCATTTCCTAAACCACATGGATCCACCAGAGTCATTGCATGTGTATTGTTTCCTAAACCACCACCGAAGTCATTGCATGTGTGTTCCTTTCATAAACCACAAGGATCCACTAGAGTCATTCCATGTGTGTTCCTTTCCTAAACCACCACTAGAGTCATTGCATGTGTGTTCTTTTCCTAAACCACCACCAGAGTCATTGCATGTGTGTCCTTTCCTAAACCACATGGATCCACAAGAGTCATTGCATGTGTGTTCTTTCCCTAAACCACCACCAAGGTCATTACATGTATGTTCCTTTCCTAAACCACATGGATCCACAGGAGTCATTGCATGTGTGTTCCTTTCCTAAACCACATTGATCCACTAGATTCATTGCATGTGCGTTATTTTCCTAAACCACCACCAGAGTCATTGTGTATGTTTTCCTTTCCTAAACCACATGGATCTACCAGAGTCATTCCATGTGTGTTCCTTTCATAAACCTCATTGATCCACCAGATTCATTGCATGCGTGTTCTTTTCCTAAACCACCACTAGAGTCATTGCATCTGTGTTCCTTTACTTTACCACATGGATCCACTAGTGTCATTGCATGTGTCTTCTTTTCCTAAACCACATGGATCCACCAGAGTTATCACATGAGTGTTCTATTCTTGAACCACCAATAGAGTCTTTGCACGTACGTTCCTTTCCAAAACCATATTGATCCCCCTTAGTCATTGCATGTGTGTTCTTTTCCTAAACCACCACTAGAGTCATTGCATGTGTGTTCCTTTCGTAAACCACAACCAGAGTCATTGCATGTGTGTTCCTTCCTAAACCACATGGATCTACTAGAGTCATTGCATGTGTGTTCTTTTCCTAAACCACCACCAGAGTCATTGCATGTGTGTTGCTTTCATAAACCACATGGATCCATCAATGTCATTGCATGCGTCTTCTTTTCCTAAACCACATGGATCCACCAGAGTCATTGCATGTGCGTTCTTTTCCTGAACCACCAATACTGTCTTTGCATTTGTGTTATTTTCCTAAACCACATGGATCCACCAGGGTCATTGGATGTGTCTTCATTTCCTAAACCACCACCAGAGTCATTGCAAATTTGTTCCTTTCCTAAAGCAGATCCATCCACCAGAGTCATTGCATGTGTGTTCCTTTCCTAAACCACCACTAGAGTCATTGCATGTGTGTTCTTTTCCTAAACCTCCACCCGAGTCATTGCATCTGTGTTCCTTTCCTAAACTACATGGATCCACCAGAGTCATTCATGTGTGTTCCTTTCCTAAACCACATGGATCCACCAGAGTCATTGCATGTGTGTTCTTTTCCCAAAACCACTACTAGAGTCATTGCATGTGTGTTCCTTTCTGAAACCACCTTGATCCACCAGAGTCATTGCATGTGTGTTCTTTCCTAAACCACCACCCAAAGTCATTCCATGTGTGTTCCGTTCGTAAACCACATGGATCCACCAGAGTCATTGCATGTGTGTTCTTTTCCTAAACCACCAATAGAGTCATTGCATGTGTGTTCTTTTCCTAAACCAACACCAGGGTCATTGCATGTATGTTCCTTTCCTAAACCGCATGGATCCACCAGAGTCATTGCACGTGTGTTCCTTTCATAAACCACTTTGATCCACTAGATTCATTGCATGTGTGTTATTTTCCTAAACCACCACCAGAGTCATTGCATGTGTGTTCCTTTCCTAAACCACATGGATCTACCAAAGTCATTACATGTGTGTTCCTTCCATAAACCTCATTGATCCACCAGATTCATTGCATGCGTGTTCTTTTCATAAACCACCACTAGATTCATTGCATGTGTGTTCCTTTCCTTTACCACATGGATCCAGCAGTGTCATTGCATGTGTGTTCTATTCCTGAACAACCCATAGAGTCTTTGCACGTGCGTTCCTTTCCTGAACCACATTGATTCCCCTTAGTCATTGCATGTGTGTTCCTTTCCTAAACCACCACTAGAGTCATTGCATGTGTGTTCCTTTCATAAACCCTAGAGTCATTGCATGTGTGATCCTTTCCTAATCCACATGGATCTACCAAAGACATTGCATGTGTGTTCTTTTGCTAAACCACCACTAGAGTCATTTCCCGTGTGTTCCTTTCCTAAACCACATGGATCCATCAATGTCATTGTATGTGTCTTTTTTTCCTAAACCACATGGATCCACCAGAGTCATTGCATGTGTGTTCTTTTCCTGAACCACGAATAGTGTCTTTGCATGTGTGTTATTTTCCTAAACCACATGGATCCACCAAGGTCATTGCATGTGTCTTCATTTCCTAAACCACCACCAGAGCCATTGCACGTTTGTTCCTTTCCTAAATCACATGGATCCACCAGGGTCATTGCATGTGTGTTCCTTTCCTAAACCACCACTAGAGTCATTACATGTTTGTTCTTTTCCTAAACCTCCATGGATCCACCAGGGTCATTGCATGTGTCTTCATTTCCTAAACCACCACCCGAGTCATTGCATGTGTGTTCCTTTCCTAAACCACATGGATCCACCAGAGTCATTTCATGTGTGTTCCTTTCCTAAACCACGTGGATCCACCAAAGTCATTGCATGTGTGTTCTTTTCCTAAACCACTACCAGAGTCATTGCATGTGTATTCCTTTCTGAAACCACCTTGATCCACCAGAGTCATTGCATGTGTGTTCTTTCCTAAACCACCACCCAAAGTCATTGCATGTGTGTTCCTTTCATAAACCACATGGATCCACCAGAGTCATTGCATGCGTGTTCTTTTCCTAAACGACCGCTAGATTCATTGCATGTGTGTTCTTTTCCTAAACCACCACCAGGGTCATTGGATGTATGTTCCTTTCATAAACCGCGTGGATCCACCAGAGTCATTGCACGTGTGTTCCTTTCGTAAACAACATTGATCCACTAGATTCATTTCATGTGTGTTATTTTCCTAAACTACCACCAGAGTCATTGCATGTGTGTTCCTTTCCTAAACCACATGGATCTACCAGAGTCATTACATGTGTATTCCTTTCATAAACCTCATTGATCCACGAGATTCATTGCATGTGTGTTCTTTTCCTAAACCACCACTAGATTCATTGCATGTGTGTTCCTTTACTTTACAACATTGATCCACCAGTGTCATTTCATGTGTCTTCTTTTCCTAAACCACATGGATCCACTAGAGTTATCGCATGAGTGTTCTATTCCTGAACCACCAATAGAGTCTTTACACGTGTGTTCCTTTCTTGAACCACATTGATTCCCCTTAGTCATTGCATGTGTGTTGTTTTCCTAAACCACCATTTGAGTCATTGCATGTGTGTTCCTTTCATAAACCACCACCAGAGTCATTGCATGTGTGTTCCTTTCCTAAACCACATGGATCTACGAGAGTCATTGCATGTGTGTTCTTTTCCTAAACCACCACCAGAGTCATTGCATGTGTGTTCCTTTCCTAAACCACATGGATCCATCAATGTCATTGCATGTGTCTTATTTTCCTAAACCACATGGTTGCACCAGAGTCATTCCTTGTGCGTTCTTTTCCTGAACCACCAATAGTGTCTTTGCATGTGTGTTATTTTTCTAAACCACATGGATCCACCAGGGTCATTGCATGTGTCTTCATTTCTTAAACCACCACTAGAGTCATTGCACGTTTGTTACTTTCCTAAACCACATAGATCCACCAGACTCATTGCATGTGTGTTCCTTTCCTAAACCACCACTAGATTCATTGCATGTGTGTTATTTTCCTAAACCTCCACCCGAGTCATTGCATGTGTGTTCCTTTCCGAAACCACATGGATCCACCAGAGTCATTTCATGTGTGTTCCTGTCCGAAACCACATGGATCCAGGAGAGTCATTGCATGTGTGTTCTTTTCCTAAACCACTACTAGAGTCATTGCATGTGTGTTCCTTTCTGAAACCACCTTGATCCACCAGAGTCATTGCATATGTGTTCTTTCCGAAACCACCACCCAAAGTCATTGCATGTGTGTTCCTTTCATAAACCACATGGATCCACCAGTCATTGCATGTGTGTTCTTTTCCTAAACCACCACTAGAGTCATTGCATGTGTGTTCATTTCCTAAACCACCACTAGGTCATCGCATGTATGTTCCTTTCCTAAACCACATGGATCCACCAGAGTCATTGCACGTGTGTTCCTTTCATAAACCTCATTGATCCAATAGATTCATTGCATGTGTGTTATTTTCCTAAACCACCACCAGAGTCATTGCATGTCTTTTCCGTTCCTAAACCACATGGATCTACAAGAGACATTACATGTGTGTTCCTTTCATAAATCTCATTGATCCACCAGATTCATTGCATGCATGTTCTTTTCCTAAACCACCTCTAGAGTCATTGCATGTGTGTTCCTTTCCTTTAACACATGGATCCACCAGTGTCATTGCACGTGTCTTCTTTTTCTAAACCACATGGATCCACCAGAGTTATTGCATGAGTGTTCTATTCCTGAACCACCAATAGAGTCTTTGCATGTGTGTTCCTTTCCTGAACCACATTGATTCCTGTGGTGCCCCCGGATTAATCATCCGAGAAATCCCTGTTATGCATACCCCACGTTCCCATGATCAGTGAGCCGTGGAACATAACCGACAAGTATCATTACAACATCCGAGACATACTAAATTACAAGACTTACATAAAAGCCGTTAAGGCTACATGAATAATCATCAGCGGAACTTCATCAAGCGTAGAGCCCGAGCCATGGCTTAACCTACAGGCAACTGCCTGGGAGAATGTCCTAGCTCGCATGGTCGCCAACATCAGATTCTTCTTGATATCTGACCAAGTTAATATCCAGGGACAATGCCAGTGAGTACTTTGAATGTACTCGCAACCACCTTAAGATAACAATAATAACAAGAAGATATGCATTATGGCTGTGGTCGTAGGAGGGCTCCAAGAGAGGTTCTTTTCTCGATTAGTTTCTCTTGTAGATATAGCAACTACAGATCTTTGTTGAAAACTTTTGTAAAACATTTTTGGAAGCCATTTTGAAGATATTTGGAAAACACCAGGACTGGGTCACCAATTTGTTCCCGTCTTCAGGTCGTCCCACGACCAAACTCTTTTCTCCTCATTCCGACCATCCCGTGGTCAAAACCTTTCTCCTTTACAACCATCCCATGGTAAAAAAATTTCCAAAGCCATTTAGTTTCCAAAATCCTTTTTGAAGACAAAACCAGCACCGCTATACAGAAGTTTGTCCAACACGTCCATAACCGCGGACACGGCTATTCGAATAGATTTATACTCTACAGAGGTTGTACACTTTACCCACACCATTCGGGTACACTACCCTGATCTACACCGATCATGGGTCGAGTAACCGATCAAGACTCTACGGATGCCCACTCCAGTATAAGTGCCTACCCTATGAGTGTTATTCCCCTCAAAACCGAGACGTCGGGTACCCTTTGTTCCCCTCAAAACCGAGACGTCGGACCAACCAGAGGGCATTTTACACTTTACAAAGTGGGCGCTTTCAATGAGGGGCTCATAGTAACACGTGGAGGTCCGTAAACCCTTTGTTCCTTCTTCAGGTCGATGTCCCACATGAACCTTTATCGGGGAAGGCCCACCCTCCAGGGATCCCCGATCCCCTGTAGTAGTTACGAGGCAGCTTATACCGGAATAAACAGCCATCAAATCCAGCCCTGTCCCATTCCAGAGTAATGTGGTTACACATGGTTAAGTTGTTATAGCTAAACTTCAAAGAACTGGGTGCGTTTTCGTAAACCTTTTTCCTCCGGTTTTCCTCCCACATTTTGTAAAACAAAACATTTTTTTCTTTCTCAACATCTCTTGGGAGGTCCCACCTCACCAAGGTTTTATCATAAAACATTTGGTAAACTTTTTCCGCGGTCTTCCCATCCTCTAGTTTTTGCTTCGGTTAAAAATGGGGTCTCCAAAGCGTACGGTGTAATACACCATCTATTCTACTAGGGACAAGTAGGTCTCACCAAGTGAGTTGTACTTAATAGTACAAAAGTTTAATATTTCGGAGGAGCCAAACCACTACCATATATATACATCAACACATAATAAAACCATGCTGTTTTAAATAATCAGAAGATAAAACATGCATAAGTGAATCAGTAGGACAAGGCTTATGAGCAAGAAGGTGGCTTTCCTGGGGATCAGCAATATGGCATAATTGTCCCTAGACTTCTTCTTAGAAAACCATAATAACCAATAAAAACCATCTCCTTCTGCTCTCCAGTATAATTGCAACTATCGTCGATAGGGAACACATGCAAACAAACCAAAGGGCACAATCAATACAAGGAATACAATCACCAATACAATACAACAAAAAACTAAATAATACCGAACTAATATTTAGAGGGTTTTGAGAGGATTTGATTTAGAAGGTGGAGATGGCCTTGGAGAAGGGGATGAACACCCCTTAGGATTTATTGTCGAGGAACTATCTAAGAGGGGGTTTTGAACCAAGGACATACTCTGTAGGATACTATTGGGTAAAAATGATACCAACATATAGGATTTGATAAAATGAAACGCACAAAAGTGGTTTAACTAATTTATCACTTTTCTTTAATTTCTTATGAATATTCTAGTGATAAAAGCTCTAGTTTTAGAAAATAATTCACCAGGAATGTTCTGTATGTCCAAACATTATTTCCTTGGGTGGTTAGGTAGGGCTTTATGTACTTGTTCACTGAGAGTTGGAATCCTGTCAAGATAATTACCAGAATGCCCTCAGGAAATTCCCAAAGGCAGTTTTGTAGCTATGTTGTCTTTTTCACCAAATTAAATCTACAGAAGCTTTTGATTTGATTCTAAGGTCACCTGGTAGGTATTTAGAATACCTTTCTGTAGAAATTAAAAACAACCCATTTGGAGTTGCAGAGCTACTGAGGTCCCAATATTGGTGAATTAACCATGCACATAATAGTTTAATTCACCACACATCAAAGAGAGCACAGAAGATAAAGAGCTTCTAGATTTTGGTAAGTCTTAGGATGTAGGAACTAGGAGAGTTGGATTTGGGTCAGTACCTATTTTAATTTGGCCCAGAGAAAATCTTAAAGTCAAACATGGGCTATTTTTGTTATTTTTACTAAGGTTAAAATAAGGTTCATCTCGAAATGATATAAAGTCTAGGTGGTAGGTATAGAAAATAACTTTCATAGAAACATTGATCCATCCAAATTGGATAAGGCTAGATCACAGAGAAATTTATTTAGTGTAAACGATATATTTTAATGGATATAATGCCAGTAAATAATAAAAAGAGGTCGGTGTGGTGCCAGTGACCAGAGGAGGAGCTGTGTCTCTGCCCTAGGACCCTTGGGGGTTCCACCCTTTTTACCTCGGTTGAAAGAAAAGAAGGGATAGAGAGAGGGCTAGGGGAGCTAGGGAAGCTCTCAGTGGTGCAGAGGGGAGGGGAGTGGGGTCATGCATTGACTAGAGAGGGAGGGGGATCCTGCTGAGACAGCTGCATTGATTTGTCAAGATCTTTAAGAGATATGCCATATATATCCTGTCTCTAAGCTTCCAATAGGTAGAGGACAAGGGAGAGGGCTGCTGCTATAGTGGTGCACGACTAGGGGTGTGATGGGTGGAGGAGGTAAGTGCTTGGTCAAGCTTTGAGGATGGTTGGAGGTGGTTTGATTAATGAGTTTTGATTAGTTTACAATATTGGTCAAAACAAGGGTTATGAAGGAAGTACATAGATGTAGTCTCTATAAAATGAGGGAGTGGTACTGGTGGATTGATGAGGTCAAGGTAGATATCCAGGAATTATTTGGGATTTTTCTGAAGATTTTTAGTTCACTTAGAATCATTTATTCAAAAAGTACAGAAGTAGTTTCTAGAAGATCATTTGATAATTTTACATTGGACAGGTGGAGTTTTTGATGTGAGATGGTCCCAAATGTGAATACGCACTTAGGGGAATTTTCCCAAGATTTATTAGAGCTTAAAAGTATTTAAAACATTTATTATTCCATTTCTTCCATTTAAGTAAATAGGCACAAATAAATAATAAAACTCTTAAAAAATATTCATTTTTGAAGTTAGAAGATAGGGTATGATATGTGGTCCTCAATTGGGCCAAAATTTGGGGAAGTGTTTTGGCAAAAACCAAACTTTCCTTTATCGAAGAAGTTTTGGAGATTTTGTCTATTAAAGGGAATAAATAAATTTGGGGCCATAATAATTAGGGGTACCATTTGATAAATCTTGATGATCAAGGTAGATGGTGTATACAAGGTGCAGAAAGCATTTGCAACCTTGGGAATTGGAAATCCAACTTGAATTAGATGGAAAACAAGGAGTTGTGGATCTAGGGTGATGTTATTTTTATACCACCAAAGCCTTGTTGGATCTTGGATCTCAGAGCTCACCTTAATGCAAGGGATATATGGATAGTTAGATCAAGTCCTATATATGATCATGGCAGAAGGATTTTGGATTGGTGACAGTTTAGGTGGTCTGGAAGTGATCGCAAACTTTGTTGAAAATAAGGCTGCCATACCAAATGAGTCATGATGCCTTACAAACCATGTGGGTTTGAGAAGCACAAAGATCCAATTGGAATAAGTGAATTATATGTTGCCATGTCTATATGAGTAGAACACAACCATGCAAATTGTTGGTCCATAGAAGGTGGTATGGTGGTGTGAGCGTCTACCAAAGTAGGCATGTTGACTAGATTTGCAGGAATAGTTATTTTCTTGCCTGCGAAACCATCAAGAACAAGTAGGTTGCAGGATGATCTAACCAAGGGAAGGAGTGGGCCTTGGTAGTCCTTAGTATGGTTAACAAGGAAGTTTACATGAATTTCCAAAAATGCACAAAGGTTGAGAAAGGGAGACATTCAAAGAGGTGATGTGCGAAATAGTTTTCCAGACTTAGCCAATTTTGGCAGATTTAGGGTTTTTGACTAGAATGTGGGTGGTGATGATTTTGATGGGTTGCAAGGTACCCAAGAATCATAAAGTGGATGTGGTTGAGGAGTATATTGAGTAGAAGGGATCCATGCTTGATATTGGTCTTCATTGACTTGGAAACTTCTAGAATGGATCACTACATAATTGATGTGGTTAAGGGTTTTAGATGATCACCTGGTGGCTAGAGATTAGATCCAGATTGTATTCTTGCTTCAGGTGTGATGGTTTGGAAACATCTTGATCCTAGTGATGAGCTCCTGGAGTAGCTCATACTATCTCCTAAGAAGACAAATCAAACAACATATCAAGGCAATTCATCAGACAGTAGAGCAAAGCAACTCATCTTATAAACTAAGCAAACCTACTACTAGGGTTACCATCAAGTCTGACTTGAGGTAACGTTGGGCAATTTGAAAAGGGTTGGAGTTTTAATAAGATGAGAGTGTTTGGTATCTCTACCAAGAGTAGAATTCAAATGCTTCATAAAAAGGTTTTGTTAAATCTAGAGATAAGAATAGTAGAAGGTTCTGTCTTGAAAACATGAGATTATGTTATATAGCTCTCCGTAATTTGATCAATATAAGATACAAAAATATTTGGTTTGCAAAGGCTACTTGGCTCGGGATTTGAAATGCCAGAACATTTGAGAATATGGAAATTAAGCCAAGATTATTTTGGGAGTAGCTTTTGTCAATTGGTGTTAAGGTAAGGAGTATATCATCTAATACACATTCATATACATAAGCATATCCAAACATCAAGCAAACACTTCAGCATTAAACAAGAAAAAAAATTTTTTGTTCCCCCTGATTTTTGCATTCTAGACAACTAAGCAGGGTTGCTGAAATTGGGATGTCACAATTCCCCTTAGTCATTGCATGTGTGTTCTTTTCCTAAACCACCACTAGAGTCATTGCATGTTTATTCCTTTCATAAACCAGCACCAGAGGAATTGCATGTGTGTTCCTTTCCTAAACCACATGGATCTACCAGAGTCATTGCATGTGTGTTCTTGTCCTAAACCACCACCAGAGTCATTGCATGTGTGTTCCTTTCCTAAACCACATGGATCCATCAATGTCATTGCATGTGTCTTGTTTTCCTAAACCACATGGATCCATCAATGTCATTGCGTGTGTCTTGTTTTCCTAAACCACATAGAGTTACTGCATGTGCATTCTTTTCGTAAACCACATGGATCCACCAGGGTCATTGCATGTGTCTTCCTTTCCTAAACCAGCACCAGAGTCATTCCATGTTTGTTCCTTTCCTAAACCACACGGATCCACCAGAGTCATTACATGTGTGTTCCTTTCCTAAACCACCACTAGAGTCATTGCATGTGTGTTGTTTTCCTAAACCACCACCCTAGTCATTGCATGTGTGTTCCTTTCCTAAACCACATGGATCCACAAGAGTCATTTCATGTGTGTTCCTTTCCTAAACCACATGGATCCAGCAGAGTCATTGCATATGTGTTCTTTTCCTAAACCACTACCAGAGTCATTGCATGTGTGTTCCTTTCTCAAACCACCGTGATCCACCAAAGTCATTGCATGTGTGTTCTTTCCTAAACCCCCACCCAAAGTCATTGCATGTGTGTTCCTTTCATAAACCACATGGATCCACCAGAGTCATTGCACGTGTGTTCTTTTCCTAAACCACCACTAGAGTCATTACATGTGTGTTCTTTTCCTTAACCACCACCAGGGTCATTGCATGTATGTTCCTTTCCTAAACCGCATGGATCCACCAGACTCATTGCACGTGTGTTCCTTTCATAAACCATGTTGATCCACTAGATTCATTGCATGTGTGTTATTTTCCTAAACCACCACCAGAGTCATTGCATGTGTGTTCCTTTCCTAAACCACATGGATGTACCAGAGTCATTACATGTGTGTTCCTTTCATAAACCTCGTCGATCCACCAGATTCATTGCATGCGTGTTCTTTTCCTAAACCACCGCTAGAGGCATTGCATGTGTGTTCCTTTCCTTTACCACATGGATCCACCAGTGTCATTGCATGTGTCTTCTTTTCCTAAACGACATGGATCCACCAGAGTTATTGCATGAGTGTTCTATTCCTGAACCACCAATAGAGTCTTTGCACGTGTGTTCCTTTCCTGAACCACATTGATTCCCCTTAGTCATTGCATGTGTTGTTTTCCTAAACGACATGGATCCACCAGAGTTATTGCATGAGTGTTCTATTCCTGAACCACCAATAGAGTCTTTGCACGTGTGTTCCTTTCCTGAACCACATTGATTCCCCTTAGTCATTTCATGTGTTGTTTTCCTAAACGACCACTAGAGTCATTGCATGTTTGTTCCTTCCATAAACCACCACCAGAGGAATTGCATGTGTGTTCCTTTCCTAAACAACTTGGATCTACCAGAGTCATTGCATGTGTGTTCTTTTCCTAAACCACCACCAGAGTCATTGAATGTGTGTTCCTTTCCTAAACCACATGGATCTATCAATGTCATTGCATTTGTCTTATTTTCATAAACCACATGGATCCACCATTATCATTGCATGTGTGTTCTTTTCCTGAACCACCAATAGTGTCTTTGCATGTGTGTTATTTTCCTAAAGCACATGGATCCACCAGGGTGATTGCATGTGTCTTCCTTTCCTCAACCACAACCGGAGTCATTGCATGTTTGTTCCTTTCCTCAACCACATGGATCCACTAGAGTCATTGCATGTGTGTTCTTTTCCTAAACCACCACCCGAGTCATTGCATGTGTGTTCTTTTCCTAAACCATTACCAAAGTCATTGCATGTGTGTTTCTTTCCTAAACCACCTTGATCCACCAGAGTCATTGCATTGGTGCTCTTTCCTAAACTACCACCCTAAGCCATTGCATGTATGTTCCTTTCATAAACCACATGGATCCACCAGAGTCATGGCATGTGTGTTCTTTTCCTAAACCACCACTAGAGTCATTGCATGTGTGTTCTTTTCCTAAACCACCACCAGGGTCATTGCACGTGTGTTGCTTTCCTAAACCACATGGATCCGCTAGAGTCATTGCACGTGTGTTCCTTTCATAAACCACATTGATCCACTAGATTCATTGCAAGTGTGTTATTTTCCTAAACCACCACCAGAGTCATTGCATGTGTGTTCCTTTCCTTTACCACATGGATCCACCAGTGCCATTGGATGTGTATTATTTTCTAAAACCACATGGATCCACCAGAGTTATTCATGGGTGTTCTTTTCTAGAACCACCAATAGAGTCTTTGAATTTGTGTTCCTTTCCTAAACCACATTGATCCACCAGAGTCATTGCATGCGTGTTCTTTTCCTAAACCACCACTAGAATCATTGCATGTGTGTTCCTTTCCTAAACCACATGGATCCACCAGAGTCATTGCATGTGTATTCCTTTCGTAAACCACATTGATCCACCACCACCAGAGTCATTGCATGTGTGTTCTTTTCCTAAACCACCATCAAAGTCATTGCATGTGTCTTACATTCCTAAACCACATGGATACACTAGTGTCTTTGCATGTGTCTTATTTTCCTAAACCACATGGATCCACCAGTCATTGAATCTGTGTTCTTTTCCGAAACCACCACCAGAGTCATTTCATGTGTGTTCCTTTCATAAACCACATGGATCCACGAGAATCATTGCATGTGTCTTCCTTTCCTAAACCACATGGATCCACCATAGTCATTGCATGTCTGTTCCTTTCGTAAACCACCACTAGAGTCATTACATGTGTGTTCCTTTATTAAACCACCAGAGTCATTGCATGTGTGTTCGTTCCCTAAACCAAGTGGATGCACCCGAGTCATTGCATGTGTGTTCCTTTCCTAAACCACATGGACCCAAGTTTGCCAACATAGCGCCAAAGAGCGCGGAACGTCGAGGTCCCCTTCATGAACGTCGAGGTCCCCTTCATGAAGCTGATCCCGGCGTCCGAAGAGCAAAACCGGACCCCTTCGGAACCAAGATCGCCGCGTCCCCTAATGTGATCCCCTTTCCGAGAACCCTATTTTATAAATACCATCTATACACTTGTTGCATATCAATTGTACATGCTTGCATACATATTTTGCGTGTCCGGGTTGTATAGTCGATTCACCTCATAATTAAATATGGTGACTATATATGGGCTATATTTGTCTCATACTGCCTCCATTTAAATTGGTGTAGCGAACCGATGCCATGTTTCGCCCTGTTAATATAACATTTAAATTGCGGGGTAGTTAAACAACTCAAACCGTTTAATTAATTGTCAGGACCCCGGTTCCGCTTAATATTGCCTAATTGCACCGCATCTGCACCATGCCAAGCATCATATCATAAGTATGCCAGATCTTCTACGTAGTATTAAATAGTGCATCTGGTGTTTCTTCTAGTGTTTGCTTTTTCGTGGATTAGGCCGATGAGTTGATGCGAGTATTGACAAGTTCTCCGGATATGAACCTTCGGCAGTGTTTCCCAGGCGAGCATCTCCCCCTTTCTACCTACTTTGCTTTTATAGTCTTTATTTCCTCCTGTTGATCTATTGCTATCCGTGTTGCAATGCTTTAGTTTCCGAGCACCATTTATACTTCTTCCAGCCCCTATATTGCCATGGACACATCCTATTGCCTGTTGTTTGATAGATAGTCGGCCTTGCGAGTCGTAGTTGCTTGCTGATGTGTTGCTTCGCGTCGTTGTCGTTCCACCGTTGACGGCAAGTTGGCACATGACAAATGGTGGAGATGCTTAATGGTGGAGATCATCATAGCTTTAATTACAATTTGATATTGAATTGCTAGATGTAACTAATGCAGAGGCATCGGTGGGCAATAGATGTTATTTGGTACTTCCACGCTCACTTGTGTCCCGTAGGACCAGAGTACTTGATACCAGTTCCTTGACTCTTCGCACTATCCACATACGTGAGACTCTATGAATCCCCCTTAGCCAGAGCTTGATTCATTTCTTATTTCTTGGGGCCACAAGCTTGATTCATTTCTTATTTCTTGGGGCCACAAACTAGTTGGGTTTTTTTTACTATCCTGTACTTATGTCATGCTTTACTACTTTATTTAAGATTGTGCGTGGAGCACCTGTACTGTTTTGGATCGCGGGACGATTTCGCGGTATCAACAAGCCCAGTCACACTTTTGGGTTCCCAGTCGTTTACAGCTGTTCTCGCAAACCCTAGGTCCGTCTCGGAGCCAGAAAACTTCGTTGCGGGTAGCTTAGTGGGGTGGCCCCCTGAAATATGTCATGAATCCTGTGATTGCTTTGTCGTGAAAGCCTCGTTGTGTTTTGATTTTGTTTTTTCGAGGTCGATCGTGTATGTGTTGCTATTTGTGCACCCCTGTAGGGTAAATCTTTCTGAAAGCCGTGTTCGCGGTTATGGATGACTTGGAGCACAGTATCTCGATCATAGACAAGCCTAACTAAAGTAGTGTTATAAATTTGACTTAATATGTGACTAGTAATTCAGCTTCACTACAATGAAATGGATAATAAAAATGCCAACAACTAGTGGATCTGTGGTTATCTGTACTATACCTTCCTAGTAAGTATTGCAACTCCAATGAAATGTAGATCCACCAGAGTCATTGCATGTGTGTTCTTTTCCTAAACCACTACCAAAGTCATTGAATGTGTGTTCCTTTCCTAAACCATATGCATCCACTAGAATCATTGCATGTGTGTTCTTTTCTAAATCACCACCCAAAGTCCTTGCATGTGTGTTACTTTCATAAACCACATGGATCAACAAGAGTCATTGCATGTGTGTTCTTTTCCTAAACCACCACTAGAGTCATTGCATGTGTGTTCCTTTCATAAACCATATTGATCCACCAGATTCATTGCATGTGTGTTCTTTTCCTAAATCACCACCAGAGTAACTGCATGTGTGTTACTTTCCTTTACCACATGGATCCACCATTGTCATTGCATGTGTCTTCTTTTCCTACACCACATGGATCCACCAGAGTCATTGCATGGGTGTTCTTTTCTTGAACCACCAATAGAGTCTTTGCATGTGTGTTCCTTTCCTAAACCACATTGATCCACTAGAGTAAATGCATGTGTGTTCTTTTCCTAAACCACCACAAGAGTCATTGCATGTGTCTTTCTTTCATAAACCACCACCAGAGTCATTGCATGCGTGTTCCTTTCGTAAACCACATGGATCCACCAGAGTCATTGCATGTGCGTTCTTTTCCTAAACCACAACTAGAGTGATTGCATGTGTGTTGCTTTCCTAAACCACATGGCTCCACCAGAGTCATTGTTGGAGATATGCCCAAGAGGCAATAATAAAAGTGATTATTATTATATCTTTGTGTTTATGATGAATGTTTACATCCCATGCTATAATTGTATTATTAGGAAACACTAATACCTGGGTGTTTTGTAAACATATAAGAGTCCCTAGTAAGCCTCTTGTTGAACTAGCTTGTTGATTAATTGATGATCATGGTTTCCTTATCATGGACATTAGGATGTGATTAATAACAAGGTTATATCATTAGGAGAATGATGTGATGGACATACACCCATAGTAAGCGTAGCATAAGATCAAGTCATTAAAGTTCGTGTTGCTATAAGCTTTTAAATGTATAGTAACCTAATCCTTCGACCATGAGGTTTTGTCAATCACCATCACCGGATGGGTACTTTGATGAAATCAAACACCGCTTCGTAACTGGGTGGTTATAAAGGTGTCATTGGGTATTCTGAAAGTATGTGTTGAAGCGCATGGACCAAGATTGGGATTTGTCCATCCATATGACGGATAGATATGCTCTGGGCCCTCTCGGTGAAATGTCATCTAGTTAGCTTGCAAGCATGTGACTGGGTCACAAGGCATGACATATCACGGAACGAGTAAAGAGTACTTATCAGTAACGAGGTAGAACTAGGTATGGAGATACCGATGATCAAACCTCAGATAAGTATAGTATCGCGTGACAAAGGGAATTGGTATCATATGTAAATGGTTCAATCGATCACGAATTCATCGTTGAGTATGTGGGAGCCATTATGGATCTCCAGGTCCCGCTAATGGTTATTGATAGGAGATGTGTCTCTGTCATGTCTACATATTCACGAACCGTAGGGTGACACACTTAAGGTTCGAAGTTGTTTGAAGTAGATATGGAATGTGCGTTGGAGACCGAATGTTGTTCGGAGTCTCGGATTGGATTCGGGACATCACGAGGAGATCCAGAATTGTCCGGAGAATAAGATTCATATATTGGGGATCATTTTCTGAGTTAGGAAATGTTCCGGAGTATTTGTATGAGGATTCTAGAAGGTTTCGGAATGTTCCGGAAGGTTCTAGAAGATTTCTTGGAGTTTGCTTGGAAATCAAGATAGGGATCAAGGAGTCCTGGTGGGTCAAGACA
>OU342742.1:326242836-326285712 GCA_910589775.1 Avena eriantha | reverse complement strand
TCCACCAGTGTCATTGCATGTGTTTTCTCTTCACAATCCACTTATGGATCCACCAGTGTCATTGCATGTGTTCTTTTTAGTAACAACAACTAGTGTCATAGCATGTGTCCTCTCTTCAGAGACCACACATGGATCCACCAGTCTCATTGCATGTGTGTTCTTCTTACTAACAACAACAGGAGTCATTGAAATGTGTGCTCTCTTCATAGACCACACATGGATCCACTAGTGTCATTACATGTGTGTTCTTTTCACTAACAACAACCAGAGTCATGGCATGTGTGTTCTTTTCACATACCACCTATGGATCCACCAGAGTCATTTGGCATGTGTGATCTCTTCACATACCACCTATGGATCCACTAGTGTCATTGCATCTGTGTTCTTTTTAGTAACAAAAACCAGAGTCATTGAAATGTGTGTTCTTCTCACATACCACCTATGGATCCACCAGTGTCATTGCATGTGTGTTCATTTCACTAACAACTACCAGAGTCAATTTGCATGTGTGATCTATTCACATACCGCCTATGAATCCACCAGTGTCATTGCATGTGTGTTCTTTTTAGTAACAACAACTAGAGTCTTTTTGCATGTGTGTTCTTCTCACATACCACCTATGGATCCACTAGTGTCATTGCATGTGTGTTCTTTTCACTAACAACAACCAGTGTCATTGCATGTGTGTTCTCTTCACAATCCACCGATGGATCCACCAGTGTCATTGAAATGTGTGTTCTCTACAGAGACCACATATGGATCCACTAGTGTCATTGCATATGTGCTCTTTGCACAATCCACCCATGGATCCACCAGTGTCATTGCATGTGTGTTCTTTTTAGTAACAACAACCAGAGTCATTTTGCATGTGTGTTCTTTTCACATACCACCCATGGATCCACCAGTGTCATTGAAATGTGTATTATTTTCAACTACCGCTGTTGGCCACAAACAATCGGAACTAACCAGCAACCGCTCTGGGCTTCTAGAAGACCCGATCCCCAATTGTTAGGCGACATTGGATCGGGGTGCATGGACGATGGTGATGTCCTTCGCGAGGGCGATCCACAAACTTCGCTGGGCCTACGTCCTTGCCTTTATCCCCTTAACCTCGGGGCCGAAAATTAGATCGTGTTCCTTCATCGCCATGGACAGGGAGAGGCCCAAACTCAGCTTGCACGAGGCTCAGATGTTCGCCCACTACAGCATACTCACACCGCCGTTAGCGAGGCTTCCGACCGGCTACGAGCTCAGCTATGCCGGGGTTCCTGTAGCGCCGCTCTTGCGCGACAACGCGTTGGCGAGGCAGATCGAGGAGCGCCGCCGCCATCTGTCGGAGCGGAAGAGGACAATGGCGCGGTACTCGCGTATGAGCGCGTACTGGCGAAAGCTGTTCAGGAAGGAGCAGGTTGCGTTGATTGAGCTGTGCAGAACCCACCGGCGGGAGATCCACCCGGATCTGCACAACCTCGAAGGGAGGCAGCACTTCTTGGCAGTGCCTGGGCGTACGACCTCCACCGTTATCGATGCAGCACGTCGTGAAGAATCCATGAGGAGGAGGAACGCTACCGGGAACGTCGGCATCGATTCCGACGCGGAGGAGGCTGGCGGCGACGCAGACAACGTCGTCAATGATGGAGACTACAGGAGCGTCATAGTCGATTAGGGCCACTTAAGCATAAATTAAATCTATGTACAGTATCTTAATGCGCTCTTTGGATCTGGGTCACCTGAGTCATGGTCGATTATTGTCATAATCTATATATGTTGGCCATGTTTTAGTTGTCTTTGTCTTTGAAACTAGTCGATCGAAACTCGTCCGATCCTGAAAATAAAGTTCACGCGTTCCCTGGCATATCTGATGGGACAATACGCTGACTCTCCTCCCAGCACTTGATGGCACAGCCGTAATTTGGAGTGCGCCTGAGGAGAAGGGATCGAGCGTGTTGTAATAGTGTACTGCTCCTGTCCAGATATAATTGACTTAGTTTTTTTTAGATATTTAATAAATGTGTCTATACCCAAAACATGTCTAGATACATGTTTTAGGTTTCTCTGTCTTTCAAACTAATCAAAAGTCGTTAAATTCTGAACAAACAAAGTCATTGCGTTCACACCCGATGGGACAATACGCTGACTCTGCTACTTGATGGCACAGCCATAATTCTGGAGTGCGCCAGAGGAGATGGGAATGCAAGGGAGATGGGAACTAGTAGCTGCGTCCAAACGCAGGTAAAAAATTAATGTAATAATATTTTCAAAAAATGTAATCTGGTCCACATGACCCCATCACAGACACGTTGCACTCGCTAGATATAACTAAAGACGACACAGCTAGTTTAGTTTCAATGATACAATTCAACATAGGACGTTACTGTGCCTGCATCTTTCTGCTCCTCTTATTAGTCTGCTAGCCCACGCTGCATTAAGGATCAGTTGATGAGGATAAAAAATGATAAAATGGCAAATAAAATAATTTTTAAGCTTACCTTTCATCCGGAGAATCGTACAAAGATGAAATTGGCAGGGATTTATTATTTCTCCTGCAGTTAGCCGAAAGATCCTCAAGAACATCCTCAATCACCCCTACAACTTCTTCATATTCTAATACACCTCCATTATTTGCTCTTTGCTGCCTGTTTCGCTTACCCTTTTGTTTCTTTTTGCACCCTATTCTCGCCGGCACCTACACTTCTTCATAAATTGGCTGCTTACGTACGTTTTCCTCTGAGTGTTCATCACCGTCTTCGCGCTGCTCTTCCGCCAGTTCTGGCTGAGAAGCCTCATTTTCTGCCACCGGGGTGTGAACAGGACATAGCATGTGTAACTGGGTTTTACAGAACCTCTTGGCCGAATCCGCCACAACGTCCGCATTTCCTTTTCCTAGCACCAAGCCTTGGACCTTTATCGGTGGAGGCTACGATCCTTAGCTTTCTAGGCCTCCCAGGTGGCCTCCTAAGAACCGGTG
The DNA here is from genome assembly GCA_910589775.1 of Avena eriantha. Classification (NCBI taxonomy): domain Eukaryota; kingdom Viridiplantae; phylum Streptophyta; class Magnoliopsida; order Poales; family Poaceae; genus Avena; species Avena eriantha. Next base: position 326,282,744 of record OU342742.1, on the reverse strand, counting down.
GTTGAAGTTTGAACCCTAGATCGACAATCTCCCAATCATTTTCATCGGCCATAGGTGGTATGTTTTCTGCATAAGTTGCAGCAAACTTGTCCACGGAGAAATAGTTGTCGACATAGTTCTCTATTTCAGCTTCATTACCTCTAAGCTTTAAGATGAAGTAAATTGCATGGTGAAATGGCAGACCAGTAATCTGCCACTGCCTGCATGAACAAGTCTTGTTTCCAATGTGTACAGTGTACCTCCGTTCACTTCCACACTTGTATTCTGCATAAACCTCAGCCAATGTTCTGGAACTTCTGACCACCCTCATCTTTATCGTTCTCATTGCCCTGATAACCACCTTTGGAACTATTTTATGGCCTAAAAAATTTCTTGCACAAATTCTTTGCCTTAAATCTATCTTCACCATTATGCACTGTCTTATTGCATCCAACAAAATAAAAATTCCAAGTGTCTTCATGCCCGAAATCTTATCATTGAAACTCTCTGCCAAATTATTGCATACAAAATCCAGCTTGCTTAACTCACCAAACTTGCTTCTGGCCCATAGCTTGGTGTGATGTTCCTCAAGGTATTTTTTCACCTTTGGAACTACATACATGTTCTGCAAGTAAGTAGCATGCGTGCTTGGGATGTATGTGTATGCTGATCACCACAAGTCCTCTTCAAAGATCATTTCTTCGAACTTCTTCATGAAGTTAGTAGGGAGGTGTCGCATGCATTCCCTATGATCAACCCCAGGAAACACAGCATCAACAACATTCTCAAGACCCTCGGATGCACCGGTGCGTATCACCAAGCCTTCAGAGTGACCAATTACTTCCTATAGTCTCTGCATGAACCATGTCCACCTTTCATTTGATTCACCCTCAAGAACAGCATAAGCTACGGGTAGAAGCCAATTATGCGCGTCCAAAGCACTAGCAGAAGCAACACGTCCCCTGAACTTCCCTGTTAGAAGTTGTGCCTATTGCCAAGTATGGCCTGCAGCCGTCTAGGAACCCCTTCCAGCATGCCTTCAGGTAGACAAAACATCTCCTGAAGCATATCTTATCTGCCTGCTTATACCTGACCCCCTCGAGACCTTCTCTCTCCCTTTCACAACCTTGTAATTGATGTCAACAACACTACCAGGTGATGTTTTTCTACATGAGCTTTGAAACTATACAACATATGAAAACTGTCATTCCACTTGCCTTGAATGAAGTCTAGAGCCATCTCCTTGCCATCAAAGACTCTGTGATAAGGAATCAGAACGTTAAAATTTTTGCTAATCTTTGCTCTGAGTTTAGCTGGTCCAATGTTATGATCCTGCCTCACCCAGTCAAGTACAGTAGCAGCAATCCACTTGGTAGTCGCTGGTATAATTTTACCACTTAAAGTAGTATTAAGGCAGTTGTGTTCCTTCGTGTTTACTTTGATCTGCATTCGATAAGAATCCAAATAATTCAAAGCTAGTTATCAGCAGAATAAATATGAGTAAGACTGAAACTAAATGTAGCTATTGCAACCTGAAATGGGTGTCCACCCCGCATTGGAGATGCATGTAATCTCCATTTACACACATTACTTTCCCTACAGTGCACCCTAAATCTCTTTTGGTCGCTCTTTTCAATGATAAATTCGAACCCAACTCTGATTGCATAGGTTGCAACTGCATATCTGCAGTCCTCCACATTATCAAAGATAGTCCCCTTATCAATTGTAGGATTGTCCCTGTCAAAGTGTATCACTGGCCTGTCCACGTCTTCGTCGTCGTATCTACATCCCATTTCCACATCTTCACATTCCTCTTCCTCATCAGTCCCATAGTCAGGCTCAAAGTTCGAATCAACCAACTATTCCCTACTCTCCATCCTATCAGGGTCAGTAGCCATGTCTGGATATGCTTTCTCATCATCATCCACACCGCCACACGTTTCAGTGCCTTCATGCTCAAAGACAACTTGTACAGACGTCCTACGGTTACCAACCCATATCCTTAGCATCACCACGGGACTATAAACACTAATTGCGGTATGTAGATAAGGAATCACAGTTCTTACCTTTCAATGTGGACGCACGGCACCTTCTCTAGGCTCCATACCTCCAAAGCTCTGCACCCCGCTACCTCTCCCCCCGTTTCGTTGTCCTCTGTGCTCTCCAGACATGAAGGAGATTCCGTGCTCTCCAGCCATGCAGGACCCATATCCATGCTCTCAAGCCTCGCAGGATCCATCTCCGAGCGGGATCCGGATCACCAGCGTCGTTGGGCCCCTAACCTAATGGCTGACTCTCGGTTTTCGTTTCCAGACACGCCTGGGAAGTGGGCGGCGGCAAGGAGACAGGGCAGGGAGGGGAGGGGAGGGGACGTGAGGGGATGGCAGCGAGGGGAGGGCGGGAGGACGACATCCCAAAGGGACGACGAGAGCGGTGCACGACTGAGCGGAGTGGCGGCGGCAGGAGCAGAGGAGAGGAGCGGAGCGGAGCTGGTTGCGACAAAGCATGGAAAATTGCACAATAATATGTTGGTGGGCGACACCAGCCCTCGAACCTGGCACACGCGCCGTCGTGGGTGGAGGAGGCGGGGCCGCCTTGATGGGTTCGTAGCATGGAAAACAAAAAATTTCTACCGCAAGAATGAACAAAACCCAGATCTAATCTAGATAAAAGCCAAGATCTAATCTATTAGACATGTGCAACGAGATAGATCTGCACTAACCCTTGTAGATCCGAAAGCGTTAAGAGATTGGATCTCGTGGTTGATGTAGTCGATCACTTGCCGATCTCAAGATCGAGTGGACGATCCTTCCGGCGCCGCGTTCCGGCAACGCTTCCGCAGTCGGTCACACGTGCGGAGTCGAAGCAGACCTTCCTCTCCCCATTCCAGCGAGCAGCGGAGGTAGTAGATCTTCTCCACGGAATCCCAGCAGCACGACGACATGGTGGTGGTGGTGGAGTAGATAATTCTGCAGGGCTTCGCCTAAGCCTAAGCAGAAGAAAGGAGGAGGAGAGAGGCGACTAGGGTTTGGAGTAGTCGAGGGGGCCAGGGAGTGGCGCCTCCACCCCTCTATTTAAAGGAGGGAGGCGCCATGGGAGGGGGAGTCCTAGTAGGACTCCCCTCCCTTCCTTGGCCGGCGGATTGGGAGGGGGGGATGAGTCCTCCTCCCTCACAACTCCTTGTCTTGCCCCACAAGGACTCCTTGATCCTTTCTTGGTTTTCAAGAAAACTCCAAGAAATCTTCCAGAACCTTCCGGAACATTCCGAAACCTTCTAGAATCCTCATACAAATACGCCGGAACATTTCCTAACTCAGAAAATGATCCCCAATATATGAATCTTATTCTCCGGACAATTCCGGATCTCGTCGTGATGTCCCGGATCCAATCCGAGATTCCGAACAACATTCGGTCTCCAACGCACATTCCATATCTACTTAAAACAACTTCGAACATTAAGTGTGTCACCCTACGGTTCGTGAATATGCAGACATGATGAAGACTCCTCTCCGATCAATAACCATCAGCAGGATCTGGAGATCCATAACGGCTCCCACATACTCAACGATGACTTCGTGATCGATAGAACCATTTAACATACGAAACCAATTCCCTTTGTCACGCGATACTATACTTATCCGAGGTTTGATCGTCGGTATCTCCATACCTAGTTCTACCTCGTTACTGACAAGTACTCTTTACTCGTTCCATGATATGTCATACCTTGTGACCCAGTCACATGCTTGCAAGCTAATCAGATGACATTCCACCGAGAGGGCCTAGAGCATATCTATCTGTCATATGGATGGACAAATCCCATTCTTGGTCCATGCGCTTCAACACATACTTTCAGAATACCCAATGACACCTTTATGACCACCCAGTTACGAAGTGGTGTTTGATGCCATCAAAGTACCCATCCGGTGATGGTGATTAACACAACCTCATGGTCGAAGGATTAGGTTACTATGTATTCTAAAGCTTATACCAAACGAACTTAATGACTTGATATTATGCTATGCTTACTATGGGTGTGTGTCCTTTACACCATTCCTAATGATATAACCTTGTTATTAATGACATCCAATGTCCATGATCAGGAAACCATGATCATCCATTAATCAACAAGCTAGTTCAACAAGAGGCTTACTAGGGACTCTTATATGTTTACAGAACACACAAGTATTAGTGTTCCCTAATAATACAATTATAGCATGGGATGTAAACATTCATCATAAACACAAAGATGTAATAATAACCACTTTTATTATTGCCTCTTGGGCATATCTCCAACAGTCTCCCACTTGCACTAGAGTCAATAATCTAGATTACATGGTAATATACCTAACACCCATGGCGTTCTGGTGCTGGTCATGCTTTGATCTAGGGAGAGGTTTAGTCAACGGATCTGCCACATTCAGATCAGTGTGTACTTTGCAAATCTTTATGTCACCATCTCAGACATACTCGCGAATAGCGTGGAAACGTAGCTTGATGTGCTTCAGCTTGCTATGTGACCTTGGCTCTTGTGCATTAGCTATGGCACCTGTGTTGTCACAATAGATGGCCATCGGGTCCAACGCACTGGGAACCACGCCATGTTCAGTAATGAATTCCTTCATCCATATGGCTTCTTGTGCAGCCTCCGAAGCAGCTATGTATTCTGATTCAGTTGAAGATTTCGCCACAACGCTTTGCTTCGCACTCCTCTAGCTCATTGCAGCACCATTCAAAATAAATAAGTATCCCGACTGTGACTTCGAGTCATCCGGATCGGTGTTCCAACTAGCATCGGTGTAACCGTTTACAACAATCTGTTCATCACCTCCATAAGAAAGAACCATATCCTTAGTCCTATTTAGGTACTTTAGGATATTCTTGACCGCTGTCCAGTGCTCCATTCCAGGATCACTTTGATATTTGCTAGTCAAACTAACAGCATGTGCTATATCCGGTCTTGTACACATCATGGCATACATGATAGAACCTATGGCCGAGGCATAGGGAATATTATTCATTTTCTCTCTATCTTCTGCCGTAGCTGGACTTTGAGTCTTACTCAAGGTCTTACCTGACAAGATGGGCACGGACCCTTTCTTGCTATTTTCCATTCTAAACTTCTTTAGAACTTTGTCTAAGTATGTACTTTGTGAAAGCGCTATTAGGCGTCTTGATCTATCTCTATAATTCTTGATGCCTAGAATATATGCCGCTTCGCCAAGATCCTTCATTGAAAAACTATTATTCAAATAGGCTTTTACACTATTAAGAAGTTCTATATCATTCCCAATCAATAATATGTCATCTACATATAGTACTAGGAATGCTATAGAGCTCCCACTCACTTTCTTGTAAATACAAGCTTCTCCATAAGTTTGTATAAATCCAAAGTTTTTGATTACTTTATCAAAACATTGATTCCAACTTCGGGATGCTTGCTTCAGTCCATAAATGGAGCGCTGAAGTTTGCATACCTTGTCAGCATCTTTAGGATCGACAAAACCCTTGGGTTGTACCATATACAACTCTTCCTCAATGTCACCATTAAGGAACGCCGTTTTGACATCCATCTGCCAAATCTCATAATCGAAATGTGAAGCAATTGCTAACAAAATCCTTACAGATTTTAGCTTCGCTACTGGTGAGAAAATCTCATCATAGTCAACTCCTTGAATCTGTCGGAACCCTTTCACGACAAGTCGAGCTTTATAGACGGTAACATTACCATCAGCATATGTTTTTCTCTTGAAAATCCATTTGTTCTTGACAGCCTTACGGCTATCCGGTAAGTCCACCAAAGTCCACACTTGGTTTTCGTACATGGATCCCATTTCGGATTTCATGGCTTCTAGCCATTTGTCGGAATCTGGGCTCACCATAGCATCTTCATATGTCGCAGGGTCATCAGCGTTGTCCACCAACATGACGTTCAAGGCAGAGTCATACCAATCAGGAGTGGTACGAACCCTCGTTGACCTGCGAGGTTCGGCAGTAACTTGGTTTGAAGTTTCATGATCATCATCATTAGCTTCCTCTCCAATTGGTGCAGGCGGCACAAAAACATCTTCCGGTGCTGCGCTACTCTCAAATCCGAGAGAAGGTTCAATAACCTCATCAAGTTCTACTTTCCTTCCAGTCACTACCTTCGAGAGAAACTCCTTCTCAAGAAAGGATCCATTTTTGGCAACGAAAACTTTGCCTTCGGATCTATGATAGAAGGTATACCTAATTGTTTCTTTAGGGTATCCTATGAAGACGCATTTCTCTGCTTTGGGTTCTAGCTTATCAGGTTGTAACTTCTTTACATATGCTTCGCAACCCCAAACTTTAAGGAACGACAACTTAGGTTTCTTACCAAACCACAATTCGTACGGTGTCGTTTCAACGGATTTAGATGGTGCCCTATTTAAAGTGAATGTGGCTGTCTCTAATGCATAGCCCCAAAACGATAGCGGTAAATATGTAAGAGACATCATAGACCGAACCATATCTAAGAGAGTTCGATTACGACGTTCGGACACACCATTACGCTGTGGTGTTCCCGGCGGTGTCAACTGCGAAAGTATTCCACATTTCTTTAAATGCATGCCAAACTCATAACTTAGATATTCACCTCCGCGGTCAGAACGCAGAAATTTAATCTTCTTGTTACGATGATTTTCCACTTCACTTTGAAATTCCTTAAACTTCTCGAAAGTTTCGGACTTATGTTTCATAAAGTAGACATACCCATATCTACTTAAGACATCCGTGAAAGTGAGAACATAACGATATCCACCACGCGATGCTACACTCATTGGACCGCACACATCGGTATGTATTATTTCCAATAAGTCTGTAGCTCGCTCCATTGTACCAGAGAATGGAGGCTTAGTCATTTTTACCATTAGACATGCTTTGCATCTTTCAAGTGATTCAAGAAGTCCATCAGAATGGAGTTTCTTCATACGCTTCACTCCAATGTGACCAAGACGACAGTGCCACATGTATGTAGAATTATCATTCAATTTTATTCGTTTAGCATCTATGTTGTGAACATGTGTATCACTACTATCGAGATTCAATAAGAATAAACCATTCATCTCAGGTGCATTACCATAAATGATATTACTCATATAAATCGAACAACCTTTATTCTCAGACTTAAAAGAGTAACCGTCTCGCAATAAACAAGATCCAGATATAATGTTCATGCTTAACGCAGGCACCAAATAACAATTATTCAAATTTAAAACTAATCCCGAAGGTAGATGTAGAGGGAGCGTGCCGACGGCGATCACATAAACCTTGGAGCCATTTCCAACGCGCATCGTCACCTCGTATCTTGCCAATCTTCGCTTATTCCGCAGCTCCTGTTTCGAGTTACAAATATGAGCAACCGAACCAGTATCAAATACCTAGGCACTACTACGATTACTAGTAAGATACACATCAATAACATATCTATCAAATATACCTTTCTTCTTGATGTTGCCATTCTTCAGATTCGGCAGGTACTTGGGGCAGTTACGCTTCCAGTGACCAGCACCCTTGAAGTAGAAGCATTCAGTTTCAGAATTGGGACCAGCCTTGGGCTTCTTTGCAGGTGCGGCAGCTTTCTTGCCGTCCTTCTTGAAGTTGCCCTTGTTCTTAGGCTTGGCCTGTCTCTTGAAATTGGTGGTCTTATTGGCCATCAACACTTGGTGCTCCTTCTTGATCTCCACTTCAGCAGTTTTCAGCATGGACGATAGTTCAGGCAACGTCTTGTTCATGCAGTGCATATTGTAGTTCATCACAAAGTTCTTATAACTCGGTGGCAGTGATTGGAGGAGATGGTGAATCCCTAACTCATTAGGAATCGATATCACCAACTCTTGGAGCTTCTTTGCGTACCCAGACATGGTGAGCACGTGCTCGCTAACAGAGCTACCCTCTTCCATCTTACAGTTAAATAACTTTTCGGAGGCCTCATAGCTCTCCATGGCCGCACGAGTCTCAAAAATCAGCCTGAGCTCCTTAATGATCTCGAACGGGTCGTGGTGCTCAAAACGCTTCTGAAGCTCCGCTTCTAAACCGTACAGGATGGCACACTGAACTGTGGAGTAATGATTTTTCCGAGTGGCGTAAACATTCTTTACGTCATCGGTGGCATCTTCTGCAGGTGGGTCACCTAGCGGTGCTTCGAGCACATAGGTCAACTGACCAGCCCTGAGGACGATCTTCAGTCCACGAAACCAGTCCGTGAAATTACTTCCATTGTTCTTAAGCTTTTCTTTCTCTAGGAACGCATTGAAATTGATGGAGGGGGTCGCCATAATCTACAACAAATTTGCAAGTAGTTTAGACTCGGTTTATGATAAATTGAGTTCAAATTTAATTCTTAAATTAACTAGTTGAACTCCCACTCAAAACAACATCCCTCACATGGTCTTAGTGATTACACGAACCAAGTCCACTACACCAAGTCCGATATTCATGAGAGAAGATGTAGTTTCATCGGCGAACAATCTTCATGTTCATCATATCATTTATATGGCTCATGCTCTACCTTTCGGTATTCCGTGTTCCGAGACCATGTCTGTACATGCTAGGATCGTCAAGATTAACCTTAGTTTCCGCATGTGCAAATCTGGCTTGCACCTGTTGTATGCACACGTAGAATCTATCACATCCAATCATCACGAGATGCTTCGAAACGACGAGTCTTAGCAATGGTGCCAACTAAGGGTGAACACTTTATTACTTGATATTTAGTGAGAGGGATCATCTTATAATGCTACCGTCGCGATCTAAGCAATACAAGATGCATAAAGGATTAACATCACAGGCAATTCATAATTAGTGTGATATGATATGGCCCTTTCTTCTTGCGCCTTTGATCTCCATCTCCAAAGCACGGACATGATCTCCATCATCACCAGCATAGCGTCAAAGTCAGTGGTTGTCCATCATCACTAGAAATTATTACAACTACTTGGAATAAAGCTATTACAAGATGAATAGACACGTAGGTCTTAACAGAATTAAAGACAACCATTAGGCTCCTGTCGGTTGCCATATTACAACAAGGATCATTGCATACATCAAATACAATCACAATCAAATGATGGCCATATCACATCACAAAACCCCTGCAAAAACAAGATAGACGCCTCTAATTTTCTTTGCATGTTTTACGTGGTTTGGGGCTTTCGAATAAGAACGGATCTTACCTACGAAACTGAACCACAACGTTGATACAAGTGCTATCAAGTGCAAAGTGTAAATTAGATCTATACTATGGTGGGAGAGACAGACACCCGCAAACCCACTTGTGCAAAGCAAGTTACACGTCAAGCGTGGAGCAAGTCTCATGTGCAATGACATGTAAGGTTAGCTCGAGCTGCTTCATCCCACCATACCGCAAGATGCAAAGTACACAAAGCAAAAGACGGCACGAGCAACAACGCCCACAAAACCATTGTCTTCTACTCGTGCAACAGATCTACGCATAGATACGGCTCTGATACCACTAATGGGTACGTAGCATGGAAAACAAAAAATTTCTACCGCAAGAACGAACAAAACCCAGATCTAATCTAGATAAAAGCCAAGATCTAATCTATTAGACATGTGCAACGAGATAGATCTGCACTAACCCTTGTAGATCCGAAAGCGTTACGAGATAGGATCTCGTGGTTGATGTAGTCGATCACTTGCCGATCTCAAGATCAAGTGGACGATCCTTCCGGCGCCGCATTCCGGAAGCGCTTCCGCAGTTGGTCACACGTGCGGAGTCGAAGCAGTCCTTCCTCTCCCCGTTCCAGCGAGCAGCGGAGGTAGTAGATCTTCTCCACGGAATCCCAGCAGCACGATGGCGTGGTGGTGGTGGTGGAGTAGATAATTCTGCAGGGCTTCGCCTAAGCCTGAGCAGAAGAAAGGAGGAGGAGAGAGGCGGCTAGGGTTTGGAGTAGTCGAGGGGGCCAGGGGTGGCGCCTCCACCCCTCTATTTAAAGGAGGGAGCCGCCATGGGAGGGGGAGTCCTAGTAGGACTCCCCTCCCTTCCTTGGCCGGCGGATTGGGAGGGGGGAGGAGTCCTCCCCCACAACTCCTTGTCTTGCCCCACAAGGACTCCTTGATCCTTTCTTGGTTTTCAAGCAAACTCCAAGAAATCTTCCAAAACCTTCCGGAACATTCCGAAACCTTCTAGAATCCTCATACAAATACTCCAGAACATTTCCTAACTCAGAAAATGATCCCCAATATATGAATATTATTCTACGAACAATTCCGGATCTCCTCGTGATGTCCCTGATCCAATCCGAGACGCCGAACAACATTCGGTCTCCAACGCACATTCCATATCTACTTAAAACAACTTCGAACCTTAAGTGTGTCACCCTACGGTTCGTGAATATGCAGACATGATGAAGACTCCTCTCCGATTAATAACCATCGGCGGGATCTGGAGATCCATAACGGCTCCCACATACTCAACGATGACTTCGTGATCGATAGAACCATTTAACATACGAAACCAATTCCCTTTGTCACGCGATACTATACTTATCCGAGGTTTGATCGTCGGTATCTCCATACCTAGTTCTACCTCGTTACTGACAAGTACTCTTTACTCGTTCCGTGATATGTCATACCTTGTGACCCTGTCACATGCTTGCAAGCTAATCAGATGACATTCCACCGAGAGGGCCCAGAGCATATCTATCCGTCATATGGATGGACAAATCCCAATCTTGGTCCATGCGCTTCAACACATACTTTCAGAATACCCAATGGCACCTTTATGACCACCCAGTTACGAAGTGGTGTTTGATGCCATCAAAGTACCCATCCGGTGATGGTGATTAACACAACCTCATGGTCGAAGGATTAGGTTACTATGTATTTTAAAGCTTATAGCAAACGAACTTAATGACTTGATCTTATGCTATTCTTACTATGGGTGTGTGTCCTTTACATCATTCCTAATGATATAACCTTGTTATTAATGACATCCAATGTCCATGATCAGGAAACCATGATCATCCATTAATCAACAAGCTAGTTCAACAAGAGGCTTACTAGGGACTCTTATATGTTTACAAAACACACAAGTATTAGTGTTTCCTAATAATACAATTATAGCATGGGATGTAAACATTCATCATAAACACAAAGATATAATAATAACCAGTTTTATTATTGCCTCTTGGGCATATCTCCAACATGCCTGTTCAGAAAACATGCCACCTGTCAGCGCACTATGCACGGGGAGCACCTCACAGAATTTTAGCAGCTCCCACATGTCAGTCTGTTTGATCAAAACTTGCATGCAGTGCATGGCTGGTCCACGCGCTAGTTCCGGAAAAAAGCCCATTGATCCAAACTTGAATTGGCAGTTCCGCTTCTTCTCCCCCTTCTCATTGTCTCCTCGCAGTGGTAGTTCCGCTTCGTCTCCCTCGTCTGTTATCCTCTTCTTCTTCTCCTCGCGGTGGTAGTTCTTCTTTCTTCCTCGATCAAAACTTTCCCGCACGTAAGCCATGGCCAGTAGCCGGACGAAGAGGAACTGGGCCGATGTCCCGGCCGACCCACTTCGCAAGATCGCCGACTATTTGCTGGAGAAAGAGGAGTACATCGACACCTATGCTGCTTGTCGGGAAGTCTGCACCGATTGGCGCCACGCTTTAAAGGTGCCCGAATTCCATCTCAACAACTGGATCATGATAGATAACACACTTTCAGACGTTGGCGACTTCACCTTCCTCAACCTCGCCACTGGTCGTTGCTTTAGAACAAATCTAATGGACGTCCATCGCAGGTTCACATTCACATCCGATATTTATTAGTATTTTCCATTGTAAACATCTTAATTCTAACTGATGCCCTCTTCTTCCAAAAGATTCTACTTCGTCGGTGTTTCTCGTGGCGTCATCGTGCTTGCTCAGAGGGTGGAGCCGTACAAGATTCGGCTTCTGCACCCAATCACTCACAAGTCTAACACTGAGTTTCAAGCACACATACCATCTGATCTTCTGCAATCTGTCGTCGTGACGAAGTCCCCGACGATGGTGTTCGTTAGCACTGATTATCCATATCATATTGCATGGCCCGATGAGAGCACCCCAACAGGGCAAATCAATTGATCATTTGGAGAAGGATTGTATTGGCCACCTCCTGATATGCTTCTGGTCTGCATGACGGCATTCCGAGGGGAAGTATATGCATTACTTGAGAATGGAGACATCTTGTCGTCCAACATCCAGTTAGAGAAACGCGCGAGCACTTTCACGATGGCCAAAATAATTTCGGCCCCAGTCTTTGAACAGGTACGCGGAACCTACAAATTTTACCTTGTGGAGTCAGATGGTGATCTGCTTCTTGTGTTGAACGGGGATTTCGCCAAAGGTCATCCGGTGTTGTACCGGGTGGACATGGAGAACCGCTCTCTCGAGGCTGTCGGCGACATTGGAAGTCGTGCCCTCTTCGTTGGTTGTAATCGGTCTATCTCCATTGACACCAGGTTACACCCCACAGTCAAACCCGGTTGCATATACTACAGGAATTTTATCAGACTGTACGATCATGAGGTTCAAGCCTAGGAAGAGGAACCAACAATGGTAATGAATGGCTTAAGTCTGGAACATACACCGAGGCCTTATCCTCTATACGAGATACTGGCAGTACACTTTAGACGGAGAGAGTTCTCTGAACATGTGTTGCAGCACGCGGGAGCCGACGACGACGAAATATATAGGGCAGAATGAATCATATATTCATCCTAGGTTATTTGCTAGCATTTTCAGGTCTATTTTTCAAAGTAGAAATTTGTACTGTATTTATATTATTTCGATGATCAGAATGCGTATTACCTTTCAGACAAAATTGTAATGTATTTAAATTTAGTACTTCCAGAATTCAAAGTATTTATTTTTAGTAGTTCTTTCAGAATTCTCTATGTTCGACACGGGCATCAGCTCAGCGCCGGAATTTAGGTCCCACATGGAAAATTGCTTAGGGATCTGGTCCACGCAGGGGTAAGCTAGTCCACGACCGCAAAACATAACGGGGAATACTGACATGGCGGGCCAAGAAGAGTTGACCTAACGGCGGTATTTGAGTTCAACGGTTTTTCGTCTGGTTCAAACGACTGTTTGGCCGTTAGATTTGTATTCACCCCCATTTGGCCCTTCTGGACAATTGACAAAGCTACTATGGCTCCTCCACGCGATTGATGGCAACTCGGGTACCGCAGTGCACTCACCCACCAACTTTGGTACCGCAAACTAACATTCCCCTGCTTGAGGCTGCCTTGCTTGTCGAGGAGCGAGAATACATCCGACCCCGCAGGTCAACTCCCGCGGCCTGTTGCTCGATGGCCCTGGCGAGTAGGGCCTTGATGTACTAGATCTACAGCCCGCCTTCTCCTAGGACGTCGAGGTTGGTGACTGCGGTGTCGGCCCTGACGACGTTGTCCATCGGGGTGGAGTAGAGTGGGAGTCTGTTGGCATCGTGGGCCTATGGCGAGATGATGATCTGCGACTGGTCTGGTGGGGGCGCATGACCAATGGGTGGTGGAGGGGCCCCGGTCGCCGGTGCGCCGGGTGGTGGTTGGTTGCTTCCACCTAGTGGCACGTTCTCGCAGTTCTCGCGCTCGGCTGTGCGTGCGGGGTCGCTTTCGTCGTTAAAGTTTAGGACACGGCCCTAGACCTTGGAGTTCAGGCGGGTCCTGATGAGGCACTGGTGATAGAGCGATAGCTCCCGCACCGTTTCCCACTCGAGGCGATATCTCTTGAGCTCGGCCAGCTCATTGCGCTGCGCCTCCGCGAGTCGCAGGCGGGCCTCCTCCACCTTTGGGGCCGTGGCGGTCGGTGGGATTGGTGCGGAGAACGGATCTGGCAGGGCGGCCGTACTGCCTGCCATGTAGACCGCGTTGAAGCGATTGGACCTTGCACGGAAATCCCTAGAGGACTCCGAGCTGGAGTCGTAGTCGAAGATCCCAAGGATTCAGGAATCCTCGAAGTCCTCAGGGTTGGAGACCCACATGATGGAGTCCTCCCGCGACGCTGTGGTGATAGATCCGCCAACTGAGGCAGGGGTCGCGGAGTCGATGTCGTCGTGGAAGGCCGCGTCATCCGTGTTGGCGTTGGTCCCGGCCGCGTTGCTGGCGGCCGAGTCGTACTTTGTGGCGAGGCTCCTGATGGAGCGAACCTGCTCCTCTAAGAGCAGATCGTGGTGTGGCGGCGATCCGCCGACGATCATTGTCGCCACATGGTCGGTCGCGCCGGTGAAGCCAACGAAGAGGTTGATGGATCCGACCGGTTTTTTCGCGCTATGGGTGGTCGGGCGTGACGCCGGGATGTAGCTGTGGGGCAGGATCTATAAGATCCCGCCAATGGAGATCATGCGGCCAGTGGCGATCGGCGATCGATCAACGAGTAGGGTCTCCCCACAGAACTCAAGCCAGTCCGGATTTACCCCACGGTGGCCGCCACTATCGTGGAAATGTCCACTACAGTCGCTGCTATTGGCAGCGATTGATTGAGACGGGGGCGAGAGCTGGAGGCCATCTGTGATGCGAGATGGGGGCGGATGCATATGGTTTACCCAGGTTCGGCCCCCTGGAGGGTAAATACCTACTCCTGCTGGATTAGATTAATGGAGAGCGAGTTACAGGGGTGGCGAGCTTGGCGTCTAAGCAGCGAGTCGCTTGAAGGGGTGTATGATGGAATGTAAGTCCTCAGGATAACCTAGGGAGGTTTATATATGGGGCACCTCGCTAGGGTTTACAATTTACAACCAAACAGAATATGGATTCGGAGTCTTTGACCTAATCCGACTGGGCTTCGAGTATGCTTTTGGGCCTCCAGTCTCCAGTCGCCAGGCCTTCTCCTTAGTCGCATTCCAGACACCGTCCTGTAGGTCCACTCGTGAGACCTTTGGCCCAATCAGAACGTCTTGCTGGGCATACCCCATTCGGCATGTCCCCATCAAAGACACATGAAATGATTCTGGTGGATCCATGTGCTTTATGAAAGGAACACACATGAAATGACTCTGGTGGTGGATTAGGAAAAGAACACACATGCACTGACTCTGGTGGATCCATTTGGTTTAGGAAAATAAGACACATGCAATGACACTACGGGATCCATGTGGTTTAGGAAAGGAAGACACATGCAATGACTCTAGTGGTGGTTTAGGAAAATAACACACATGCAATTACTCTGGTGGATCAATTTGGTTTAGGAAAGGAAAACACATGTAATGACTCTGGTGAATCCATGTGGTTTAGGAAAGGAACAAACATGCAATGACTCTGGTGGTGGTTTAGGAAAAGAACAAACATGCAATGACTCTGGTGGATCCATGTGGTTTAACAAAGGAACAAGCAGTCAATGACTCTAGTGGTGGATTATGAAAGGAACACGCATGCAATGACTCTCGTGGTGGTTTAGGAAAAGAACACACATGCCATGAATCTGGTGGATCAATGTGGTTTAGGAAAGGAACACACATGCAAAGACTCTATTGGTGGCTCAGGAAAAGAACACCCATGCAATGACTCTAGTGGATCCATGTGCTTTAGAAAAATAAGACACATGCAATAACACTGGTGGATCCATGTGGTAAAGGAAAGTAACAATCATGCAATGACTCTGGTGGTGGTTTAGGAAAAGAAAACACATGCAATGAATCTGGTGGATCAATGTGGTTTATGAAAGGAATGCACATGCAATGAGTCTAGGGATCCATGTGGTTTAGGAAAGGAACACAGATGCAATGACTCTGGTGGTGGTTTAGGAAAGGAACACACATGCAATGACTGTAGTGGTTGTTTTGGAAAAGAACACATATGCACTGACTCTGGTGGATCCATGTGGTTTATGAAAGGAACACACATGCAATGACTTTGGGTGGTGGTTTAGGAAAGAACACACATGCAATGACTCTGGTGGATCCATGTGGTTTAGGAAAGGAACACACATGCAATGACTCTGGTAGTAGTTTAGGAAAAGAACACAGATGCAATGACTCTAGTGGATCCATGTGGTTTAGTTAAGTAACACACATGAAATGACTCTGGTGGATCCATGTGGTTTAGGAATGGAACACACATGCAATGACTCTAGTGATGGTTTAGGAAAAGAACACACATGCAATGATTGTGGTGGTGGTTTAGGAAAGGAACACACATGCAATGGCTCTCATGGATCCATATGGTTTACGAAAGGAACACACATGCAATGACTTTGGTGGATCCATGTGATTTATGAAAGGAACATACATGAAATGACTCTGGTGGAAGTTTAGGAAAAGAACACACATGCAATGACTCTAGTGGGTCGATGTGGTTTAGGAAAATAAGACACATGCAATGACACTAGTGGATCCATGTGGTTTAGGAAAGGAAGACACATGCAATGACTCTGGTGGTGGTTTAGGAAAATAACACACATGCAATTACTCTGGTGGATCAATGTGGTTTAGGAAAGGAACACACATGCAATGACTCTGGTGGATCCATGTGGTTTAGGAAAGGAACACACATGCAATGACTCTGGTGGTGTTTTCGGAAAAGAACACACATGCAATGACTCTGGTGAATCCATGTGGTTTAGGAAAGGAATACACATGCAATGAATCTCGTGGTGGTTTTGAAGGGTTCCACAGCAGAAAACAAAACAATTCCTACATTGGAACCGCCTAATACTGCCAAGATCTATCTATGTAGTAATGCTGTAACGGACAAGCATATAGAATACATACCCATGTACACCGTACGCGGTTAACGTTTTGACGGGAACATGGTCGAAGTTGTCGAACTCGTAGCTGACCTGAAGGTCACGAAGCTCCTCGTAGATCACCTCTCGCTCCCTCTTCATCGTGCAGAAGCTCCGGCTCACGACATCCAAGGTTCCTCAAGTGACGCCCCTCATGGTTTCATACACATACGATGTACGATGACGACCTCCGGCTCCTTGATCCTTGTCGGGAGTGTAGAAGTAGATCTCCGACTTGGAATCCCTGCAGCGCAACGGCGTGCTGCAGGTGTGGTGTCTATCGCGTGGACAGTTCTTACATGGGACCATGCCAACGCATGGAGAAGAGAGAGAGAGAGGGCAGGATAAAGTGAACCAAAGGATTTCTTCAAATATTGGTGTGTATATTCCCACCCATGGGCACCCTTTTATATTGGGGGAGGGGGTGTGCCCTCCCCTTTGGGTTTCCCATGTGGGACTAAACATGGGAGAGGAGGGGGAGGCACATGGGCCTTGGGGCACCATGGGCCGGCCGACCAGGGGAGGGCCCTGCCCCAAGCATAGCCATAGGCTGGCCGGGTGGGCCACCCTTGAGGCGGCTAGGCCTTGGCCCTTTAGCCCTTGGCCCTTCCCTCCTTCGGTTTTCCCTCATGGGCCCTTTTTTCCCTAGAAAGTTTGGCCCATTAGTGGAATACCCTTCAAATTAGATTTTAATATTATATTTAATATTAAGTACATTAATTAATATGTAAATACATATTACAAGATCCGATTTGACCCGAAACACCTTTCGGTTCCCTTTTGATTTCCTACGAACGACTTCAGATCTTTCCTGGATCAATTCCGGTTCTCTCACAGAACTTTTCCGGTTTCCTTTTCTCTTTCATATGGTGATTCCAACTTACAAAGGATCTCTAGCTCATCGTACCCATTAAGTGTATTTCCCCATGGCTTGGGAATGGCACATACTTGATCTCCATCAATGATCGATAGTGGGACAGGGATGCCCATAATGACCCCTGTGCATTCCACGATGATAATGTTGTTTGAACCGTAAACAGTCGTTTCCCATTCCCTTTGCCACTTGATACCTAGTTCACCCGAGATTTGATCTACGGTATATCCATACCTTCGTTCGATCTCGTTATTGATGAACTTGTTTTCCTGTTTCCGTGTCATTGCATTCCGTGACCCAGTCACACGCTTGCAAACTTCGTTAATGCAACGTCACCGAGATGGCCACTAATGTATTTGTCCGTTACATGGATGGGAAAATCCTGGTCTTGATATGTACTCCTCTACATGCCCCTTTGGGAAACCTGAGTGGCACCTTTTTGATCACCCAGCCACGGAGTGATACTTGATAACAATCTAAGCTCCCTCCAGAATGGTGATTTGCATTACCTCACAGTCTAAGGATCAGGTTGCGAGGTTTCCTTAGTTTATCATTAATGGTGAACTTTGTAACTAGATCGCATTAAGATACAACTGGTTAGGTTTTTTGTCTATCACATCATTCAACTAATGACGTGACCTCATTGTAAATTGGCGTAAATGCTCGTGATCTCGAAACCCTAGATCATCCTCATGACCAATGAAATAGTTCGCTACAGGCAACTAGACACTTGGTTTGTTTACATACCAAACATGTATTAACGTTTTGTATTAATATGGTTATAGAACAGTATGAAACTATTACGAACTAACTGAGATATGACAATAAAAACCTATTTATTATTTCCCTCTAGGGCATATCTCCTTCATTCTGCCACTTGCACTAGAGTACAAATAATCTAGCTTCCATTTTACTCATCATAAAACATACCACATATGACTTTATTGATCATGCCTGCTTATGGAAAACGTCATGTCCATGTTCTATTTTACCAGATCATTATGTCTTTGGAAATCGTTAACGTGTTCCTAACTTTGACATTCATACCATTATCTCACAATGGGTCGAAGTATTCGTTTGGCAACAAAGTGAGACTTTGTTTCTAGTGTTTATAATGACAGTCGTTTTAACTGTTGTCATCTAAACTTCAAAACACGCTTTGCAATCCTTTGTGTATGTATGGTGGTTATGGCAGCAGAACAAGGCCAGTTTCCAGGAGCCTACGGTGACTTTAGATCAACCTCGAGGGCTTTCTCATGGGCACTATGCCCTGGGACACATCATTCTACGTTAAAAGCGAACTAGGCCCGCCATAACAATATACATCACTTCAGATAGAGCCTTTATACTTCTATATCTATGTAGATCCTAGTGCATGAAACGCATCTATGCCACTTACTTTGTTTCTTACCATTTAAGTACAAACTTAATTCTGATTCAATGATTAACTCAAGAATCCCTGCAAGACATGTTCTTACAGTTAAGAGCTTGTCCTTCCAACCAGAACTTCGGGTCACATTACGTCGAGTATACAATATGGTTGTATGGAAGAACCTATGACTAAGGCATAGGAGATGCAACACATCTCTTTCTTCCTTTTTGACCATCGTTGTAATACCAAGACAATGCTTCATATAGTAAGAACTTCTTTCTTACCTTGTTCCATTCTGAACTTCTTCAGAATCTTGCTTAGGACATTCTGAACATCTTCAGAATCAAGTCCAAGAAGCATTCGACATTCAATGTTTATTAAACTCACCAATCTATCTCGATTGATCTCAGTGTTTAATAACTTCAACTTCATCCCAATTTATCTACTTAAATGTTATTAACACCAATCACAGTCACATATGTCGTCCACATATTTTTGAATAATGTCATGCTCCCACGCAAATATGGTATCCATATATGAAACCTAGGGATTTCACTTAGATCCCACTCAAAATATGTCTACTACATTTTAAGATTTATCTAAGCTACTTAGCTCCCACTCAAAATATGTCTCTTACATATTAAGATTTCGCCAAGCTAATTAGCTCCCACTCAAATATAGGTCCTCTCGATAATCTTGGACATTCCAAAATTCTTTGATCATCATCAAATTGAGAATTCCAGCTACGAGACTTCAATATCCATATATTGCTAGTCTAAATCCAATAGACTCAAGCATCACTACATGTGTAGTCAACTCCTTGAATTTGTGCATACTTTGTGAAAAATCGAGCTTTTACGTCTTCATTAAGTTTCATTTCTATCTTAGGACTTTGAAGTCATTCAGAAATATCAAGTAAAATTATTTACTTAATAAGATCAAGTAACATATTACTTCGCAATCTTAAATGTATCTCAATATAGGATTTTATGACTCCTGGTCATTTCTCGCACTTAGGTCCATCACGCTTCTTTGTAATTCATAGGTATGCTTGTTCATAAACATGACAAGTGAATCAATAATAAAGTTCCACGAACTTGTAGAGTATATATTGTTGTATCCTAGTTTCTTTAGTAAAAGTACTCACTAAAACATTATGATCATTATCATTTTTTTCCTCTATTTGTAGAGTTAGGTTTCACGAAACAAATTCCGCTGTGCCACTCATCAATTCGGAGGCAAGGTCAAATACCTTGTTTTGATATTTTACATGTATCTTCATCAAGACATGTCAACTTTGGACAATATCAGGTTTGCCCCTTTTTGGAAGATGTATTCATAGTTTCCTAAGAATAGGCTACAAAGACTTGTTTATTCGCCACGATTTCAAATTATCGAAATCTCCAGAAACTCGAACATGCCATAGCACTTATGGTGTTTTTTGCATGAATATTGAGATGTTCCTTTGTATTTCAAACGAGTGTTCGCTCATTTCGATCTCTAACACTAAACGATAACTATAACCCTGATAAGAGATAATCTTCAAACCCCATCTGACAACTCCAAGAAGGAAGGACTGTCGCTACCACCGAGCTAGCCTAGTTTAACTCTAAGAAGGAAAGAGTACGTCTTTCCCATAAAAATATAATGCGATAGGCCTCTAAGGAAAAACACCGAAGACTCTTATAGAAAAGACGGCAATGCTAAAGACTCCACCCTTAGAAGAGTACGCCACGAAGTTCAAATTAGAGGTAGTTTGTCTAACTTAAGCCCTGATATATCGAGCCCAAAAGGAAAATAAGATCATCGATTGCAATCAGGACCAAAGCCTGCTCCAATCTCCATGCATGCAAGAAGACCGAAGTTCAACTTCACCAACATAGTGACCCCGAATAAAATCCTCTAACCTTACTCTCCTGAATCTTGGGACGAGATTCTTTTAAGGGGGAAAGGTCTGTAAGATCCCAGTTTCAGCAACCTTGATTAGTTGTACAGAATGCAAAATCAGGGGGAACAAAAACTTTTCTTGTTGATTGATGTAGTGTTGCTTGATTACTTGTTGGTGCTTATGCCTCTGAAGGTGCAACAAATGATATACTTCTTACATCACCCTAAGTGGACAAAAGCTATTTAACAAATCTGTCTTGGCTCTTTTTACATATTCTCAAACGTTTTGGCATTTCAAAACATGAGCCAACATGCTTATGCAACCCAAACTATTTTAGTATTTTCTATTGACAAAACTATGGAGAGCTACAATCTCCTTGTGTTTTCAAGACAGAACCTTCAACTTCTCTTACCTCTAGGTTTTTCCAAAACTTTTTATAAAGCTTTTGAATTCTACTCTTGATAGAACTACCAAGAGACTCTTATCTACTTCAAAACACAACCTTTTCAAAATACCCATCCTTATCCAAAGCTAGGCTTGATGATAACCCTAGTAATAGATAGATTTGTTTGCTAAGATGAGTTGCCTTGATCGGCTGTTTGACTTGTGTGCTTAGGAGTAGTATGAGCTACCCTAGGTGCTCATCAACTAGCATCTAGATAACCCAAGAACATCGACCCCAAGAAAGTTTCCAAAACTAGATCTGATCCCTAGCCACTAGGTGATCATCTAAACCCTTAACCAGATCCATTGAAGACTAATCCTTTCTTGAAGTTCCCAAGTCCATGAAGACCAATATCAAGCCTGGATCCTTATCTACTCACTCTAATATTCATCACCATCCATTTGATGATGATTTGGAACCTTGCATCCCCTCAAAATCATCCCCTCTTATATTCTAGTCAAAATCTCCAACTCTACCAAAAATGACCAAGTCTGGAAATCCGATATCAATATCACATCTTTGATTCTCCCTCATTTCCAATCCTTCTGCATTTTTGGTAATGCACTTGAACCATCTTGTAGACCATCATAAGTTCTACCAAGGCCCACTCTTTCCTTGGCTAGATCATATTTTAACCCACTTGTTCTTGATGGTTTTGCAGGCAAGAAAATAACCTTATTTGCAAATCCTATCAACTAGCCTACTTTGTCAGAAGCTCACATCTCCATACTACCTTCTTTGGACTAGCAATACCTACTTCCCTTGTTCCAAATGGATCCTTGTGCTCCAAAAACCCACAATGTTTTGAAGGCTATTTAATAACCTGCTTTGGCACCCTTATTTTATTCAAAGTTTGGAATCAATATTTGGAGAGCTCAACCATGATAAACATAAAATATCTACACCATGGGATCTACATAACTTGGCCTATCCATCCATATATTCCATTCCCCAAGGGGAGAGCTGAGCTCCAAAAAGATTTTGAAGGCAATAAAATAACATTACCCTAGATCCTTAATCTCATGTTTTCCACCAAAATCAACTTTGATTCTCAACAGCAAAGGTTTCAAATGCTATATACCCCTTGTGTACATCATATACCTTGATTATAAAGATTTATAAAATATTATCCATAATTATTATGACTCGAAAACTATGTAATTCGTTTAATGGGCAAAATCTCAAAAACTCCATCTACAAAGGAATGTTTCGTTTTTGACAAAGAACTTCCCCAAATATAAGAAATTTTGAGGCCAATATATTATACCCTATCTTCCCACTTCAAAAATAAATATTTCAGAAGATTTTTAATAATTCTTTCTACCCATTTTCTTAAATGGCAGAAACAAGAAATAAATCCATAATAATAATTTTCCTTCCAAATAAATTCCAAGAAAATTCTCCAATATGAGATAATGTATTTAGGACCATCTCAAATCAAAAACCAACCATGTCCAAAGTAAAAATATCAAATGAACTTCTAGAAACCATTTCTGCACTATTTGAATTAATGAGATAAGCATGATCTAAAATGACCCAATAAATGCCACAAAATTCATGGAGGTACACCTTGACCATACCTATCTACCAGCACATTTTATATCATCTTTCCAATATAATGTTGGAGAAATTCCTTCATAACTATGACTATGGCCAAGATTTTATAAAATCTAAAATATTCAAATCAATTCAAACTTTCACCAAACTGGTCCATTGCTACTCCATAGCAACCCCACTCTCCCTGGTCATGCTACATTGTGGAATAATGCTATAGAAATCCCCCACACCTTTTCCCCATGTTTTTAAATAGGAGAGAGACATGGCCTTTGAGTCAAATGCCTAGAATTAAGGCAGCAGCAACCCCACTGCCCCTCTGCCCTATGCACGACCCGGAGCTCACCTCCACACTCTCTCCGCTCCTTCTGAGGCCCAACCAACGAGAAGCACCTCTCCCCTTACCCCTCCTTAGACAATGTCCACCATGAACACACTCATCCTGGTTTAGATACGCCAGAGGCCACCACCACACCCACTCTGCCTCTCATTTTCTCCTCTCTACTCTCCCTACCACCTCACGCTGTTGAGGGGAATCACACTCATAGGGTAGGCACTTATATGGAGTGGGCATCCGGAGAGTCTTGATTGGTTACTCGACCAACGACCGGTGTAGATCAGGGTAGGGTACCCGGATGGTGTGGGTAAAGTGTACAACCTCTGCAGAGTGTAAATCTATCCGAATAGCCGTGTCCACGGTCATGGATGGTTGGGAAGATTTCTGTAGAGCGGTGCTGGTTTTGTTTTCCAACAGGATTTCAGAAAAGCAATCGCTTTGGAAATATTTTGACCGTGGGATGGTCGGAAAGGATACTTGTTTTGACCATGGGATGTCCGGAAAGGAAGGAAACGAGTTTGGTCATGGGATCACCGGAAGTAAGAAACAAATGCGTGACCCAATCCTAGTGGTTTCCCAAACTTTTCAATTGTTTTACAAAAGTTTTCAACAAAGTTATGTAGATGCTATATCTACAAGAGAAACTATTTTTAGAAAAGAACCTCTCTTGGAGTGCTCCTACCACCACAAGTAAATTACATATCCTCTTATTGTTATTATTTTAACGTGGTTTGCGAGTACCTTCAAATTACTAACCGGCATTGTCCCTAGCTATTAACTTGGTCAGGTATAAGGAAGAAGGTGACAGAAATGACTATGCAAGCTAGGGCGCTCTCCCAGTCAGTTGCCTATAGGTTAAGGCATGGCTCGGGCTCTACACTTGATGAAGTTCCGCTGATGTTGGCTGATGTAGCCATAATGGAAATTAAGGTATAACTTGTATCCGCTTAAATAATGGGTGTTTACTTTGATACTTGTCGGTTATGTGCCACGACGAACTGATCATGGCATCATGGTGTATGCATAACAAGGATTCTCGGAGGATTAATCGGGGGCCCCATGGACTTGGTATCAGAACCATCATGACTATAGGAGAACCTTAGTTTGCATGGTCATTAGATAGAAGAACTTTTTTGGGAACAACGGCTTTCAAAAACTAATTTCTCAAAACATTTCAAAAGATTCTACTTATAATCTCCTTATATTTTAAATGATTTTAAGCATAAATTCCTCTATCTCTCATCCAAATCTCAAACATACGGATTTCAAACAAATAGGACCTTGAATTAGGTGAAGGAAATGAGAACAAGATAAAGAGAAGCAACTACCAGCAAAGACAAGGATACTACAAGATCGCCCTACTAGCGGAATCCTCATAATCCAAAGAAATCAAGTAATGCACTATCGAGAAGCCTTCGATGACACGACGAAGGCTTCATTCGCAAGATAGTGACCCAGACCTCAATCCTGTGATATCTAGGATCAATAAGTCCTAAGACTAGGATTCCCCTTTATCGCGAGTAGTTTACTCCTTGGTCCCCTTAGTTGGTTGTGCTTTCTTGCCTAAGTACATATTGTGTTGCCCGACGTGTGATGCTTGCGGAGAACAACACTCATAGGGTAGGCACTTATATTGGAGTGGGCATCCGGAGAGTCTTGATCGGTTACTCGACCCACGATCGGTGTAGATCAGGGTTGGGTACCCGGATGGTGTGGTTAAAGTGTACAACCTCTACAGAGTGTAAATCTATTCGAATAGCTATGTCCACGGTCATGGATGGTTGCGAAGGTTTCTGTAGAATGGTGCTGGTTTTGTTTTCAAACAAGATTTCATAAAAGCAATGGCTTTGGAAATATTTTTACCATGGGATGGTCAGAAAGGATACATGTTTTGACCATGGGATGGTCAGAAAGGAAGGAAAGAAGTTTGGTCATCGGATGACCGGAAGGAAGAAACAAATGGGTGACCCAATCCTAGTGGTTTCCAAAACTTTTCAGGAGTTCAAGACCCAGTAACTCAGGAACCACCTGTTAATTGTCACTAACCAGAATCATACAAACCTCAAGAAATATGAGAGGAAATGCATCGCAAGAACCAGGAGTTCAACATCGTCAAGATAGAACAACTCGCAGAATCCTCCCCAGCAGGATGGACTGCATCATCAAACTCAACTCTCAAGACTCGTCATCAACACACGTGCCTTCATTCACCTGCCGACAATAGCAAATATCTCGTTGAAGCCGAAAGTCTAACACTGAAGGATCCCAACGCTCAACAAGAAACCACTAGACGTGCTAACTAACACAAGGAGTAAAGACTTGACTACACAAATTTTCGGTATATTAGAGCTTATGACATCCCCACAGAGACTAACTATCCTTAGTCGACCCCTCTGCCCAACTGACAGGAAGTTCCTCACCCAAAGGCCAGAATACTCCAAAATCTTGAAGATAAGGAAAGGAACATACATGCAAAGATTATATTGGTGGTTCAGGAAAAAACACCCATGCAATGTCTCTGCTGGATCCATGTGGTTGAGGAAAATAAGACACATGCAATGACACTAGTGGATCCATGTGGTAAAGGAAAGGAACACACATGCAATGACTCTAGTGGTGGTTTAGGAAAAGAACACACATGCAACGAATCTGGTGGATCAATGTGGTTTATGAAAGGAACACACATGTCATGAATCTGGTGGATCCATGTGGTTTTGGAAAGGAGCACACATGCAATGACTCAGGTGGTGGCTTAGGAAAAGAACACACATGAAATGACTCTAGTGGTGGTTTAGGAAAGGAACACAGATGTAATGACTTTCGTGGATCCAAGTGGTTTATGAAAGGAACACACATGCAATGACTTTGGTGGTGGTTTAGGAAAGAACACACATGCAATGACTCTGGTGGATCCATGTGGTTTAGGGAAGGAACACACCTGCAATGGCTCTGGTAGTGTTTTAGTAAAAAACACACATGCAATGACTCTGGTGGATCCATGTGGTTTAGAAATGGAACACACATGAAATGACTCTGGTAGATCCATGTGGTTTAGGAAATCAACACACATGCAATGACTCTGGTGGTGGTTTAAGAAAAGAACACACATGCAATGACTCTAGTGGTGGTTTAGGAAAGGAACACACAAGCAATGACTCTCGTGGATCCAAATGGTTTAGGAAAGGAACACACATGCAATAACTCTAGTGGATCCATGTGGTTTATGAAAGGAACAGACATGAAATGACTATGGTGGTTTAGTAAAATAACAGACATGCAATGACTCTGGTGGAACCATGTGGTTTAGGAAAATAAGACACATGCAATGACAAGAGTGGATCCATGTGGTGTAGGAAAAGAAGACACATGCAATGACTCTGGTGGTTTAGGAAAACAACACACATGCAATTACTCTGGTGGATCAATGTGGTTTAGGAAAGGAACACACATGCAATGACTCTGGTGGTGGTTTAGGAAAAGAACACACATGCAATGACTGTGGTGGATCCATGTGGTTTAGGTAAGGAACATGCATGCAATGACTCTCGTGGTGGTTTATGAAAGGAACACACATGCAATGACTCTAGTGGTAGTTTAGTAAAAGAACACACATATAATGACTCTGGTGGATTAATGTGGTTTAGGAAAGGAACACACATGCAAAGACTCTATTGGTGGTTCAGGAAAAGAACACCCATGCAATGAGTCTGGTGGATCCATGTGGTTTACGAAAAGAAGGCACATGCAATGACACTAGTGGATCCATGTGGTAAAGGAAAGGAACAAACATGCAATGACTCTGGTTGTGGTTTCGGAAAAGAACACAGATGCAATGAATATAGTGGATCAATGTGGTTTATGAAAGGAACACACCTGCAATGACTCTAGTGGATCCATGTGGTTTAGGATAGGAACACACACACAATGACTCTGGTGGTGGTTTAGGAAAAGAACACACATGCAATGACCCTAGTGGTGGTTTAGGAAAAGAACACACATGCAATTACGCTGGTGGATCCATGTGGTTTAGGAAAGGAACACACATGCAATGACTCTGGTAATGGTTTAGGTAAAAAACACATGCAATGACTTTGGTGGATCCATGTGGTATAGAAAAGGAACACACAAGAAATGACTCTGGTGGATCCATGTGGTTTACGAAAGCAATACACATGCAATGACTCTGGTGGTGGTTTAAGAAAAGAACACACATGCAATGACTCTAGTGGTGGTTTTGGAAAGGAACACACAAGCAATGACTCTCGTGGATCCAAATGGTTTAGGAAAGGAACACACATGCAATGACTCTGGTGCATCCATGTGGTTTATGAAAGGAACACACATGAAATGACTATGGTGGTTTAGTAAAAGAACAGACCTGCAATGACTCTGGTGGAACCATGTGGTTTAGGAAAATAAGACACATGCAATCACAAGAGTGGATCCATGTGGTTTAGGAAAAGAAGACACATGCAATAACTCTGGTGGTTTAGGAAAATAACACACATGCAATAACTCTGGTGGATCAATGTGGTTTAGGAAAGGAACACACATGCAATGACTCTGGTGGAACCACGTGCTTTAGGAAAGGAACACACATGCAACGACTCTGGTGGTGGTTTAGGAACATAACACACATGCAATGACTGTGGTGGATCAATGTGGTTTACGAAAGGAACATGCATGCAATGACTCTCTTGGTGGTTTATGAAAGGAACACACATGCAATGACTCTACTGGTGGTTTAGTAAAAGAAACCACATGCAATGACTCTGGTGGATTAATGTGGTTTAGGAAAGGAAAACACATGGAAAGACTCTATTGGTGGTTTAGGAGAAGAACACCCATGCAATGACTCTGGTGGATCCATGTGGTTTAGGAAAAGAAGACACATGCAATGACACTGGTGGATCCATGTGGTACAGGAAAGGAACACACATGCAATGACTCTGGTTGTGGTTTCAGAAAAGAACACAGATGCAATGAGTATAGTGGATCAATGTGATTTATGAAAGGAACACACCTGCAATGACTCTAGGGGATCCATGCGGTTTTGGATAGGAACACACACGCAATGACTCTGGTGGTGGTTTAGGAAAAGAACACACATGCAATGACACTAGTGGTGGTTTAGGAAAATAACACACATGCAATTACTCTGGTGGATCCATGTGGTTTAGGAAAGGAACACACATGCAATGGCTCTGGTAGTGGTTTAGGAAAAAAACACATGCAATGACTCTGGTGGATCCATGTGGTTTAGAAAAGGAACACACATGAAATGACTCTGGTGGATCCATGTGGTTTAGGAAAGCAACACACCTGCAATGACTCTAGTGGTGGTTTAAGAAAAGAACACACATGCAAGGACTCTAGTGGTGGTTTAGGAAAGGAACACACAAGCAATGACACTCGTGGATCCAAATGGTTTAGGAAAGGAACACACATGCAATGACTCAGGTGGATCCATGTGGTTTATGAAAGGAACACACATGAAATGACTATGGTGGTTTAGTAAAAGAACAGACATGCAATGACTCTAGTGGAACCATGTGATTTAGGAAAATAAGACACATGCAATGACAAGAGTGGATCCATGTGGTTTAGGAAAATAAGACACATGCAATGACTCTGGTGGTTTAGGAAAATAACACACATATAATTACTCTAGTGGATCAATGTGGTTTAGGAAAGGAACACACATGCAATGACTCTGGTGGAACCATGTGGTTTAGGAAAGGAACACACATGCAATGACTCTGGTGGTGGTTTAGGAAAAGAACACACATCCAATGACTGTGGTGGATCCATGTGGTTTAGGAAAGGAACATGCATGCAATGACTCCTATGGTGGTTTATGAAAGGAACACACATGCAATGACTCTAGTGGTGGTCTAGTAAAAGAACACACATGCAATGACTCTGGTGGATTAATGTGGTTTAGGAAAGGAACACACATGCAAAGACTCTGTTGGTGGTTCAGGAAAAGAACACCCATGCAATGAGCCTGGTGGATCCATGTGGTTTAGGAAAAGAAGACACATGCAATGACACTGGTGGATCCATGTGGAAAAGGAAAGGAACAAACATGCAATGACTCTGGTTGTGGTTTCGGAAAAGAACACAAATGCAATGAATATAGTGGATCAATGTGGTTTATGAAAGGAACACACCTGCAATGACTCTAGTGGATCCATGTGGTTTAGGATAGGAGCGCACGCGCAATGACTCTAGTGGTGGTTTAGGAAAAGAACACACATGCAATGACTCTAGTGGTGGTTTTGGAAAAGAACACACATGCAATTACTCTGGTGGATCCATGTGGTTTAGGAAAGGAACACACATGCAATGGCTCTGGTAGTGGTTTAGGAAAAAAACACACATGCAATGACTCTGGTGGATCCATGTGGTTTAGAAAAGGAACACACATGAAATGACTCTGGTGGATCCATGTGGTTTAGGAAAGCAACACACATGCAATGACTCTGGTGGTGGTTTAAGAAAAGAACAAACATGCAAGGACTCTAGTGGTGGTTTAGGAAAGGAACACACAAGCAATGACTCTCGTGGATCCAAATGGTTTAGGAAAGGAACACACATGCAATGACTCTGGTGGATCCATCCGGTTTATGAAAGGAACACACATGAAATGACTATCGTGGTTTAGTAAAAGAACAGACATGCAATGACTCTGGTGGAACCATGTGGTTTAGGAAAATAGGACACATGCAATTACAAGAGTGGATCCATGTGGTTTAGGAAAATAAGACACATGCAATGAATCGGGTGGTTACGGAAAATAACACACATGGAATTACTCTAGTGGATCAATGTGGTTTAGGAAAGGAACACACATGCACTGAATCTGGTGGAACCATGTGGTTTAGGAAAGGAACACACATGCAATGACTCTGGTGGTGGTTTAGGAAAAGAACACACATGCAATGACTGTGGTGGATCCATGTGGTTTAGGAAAGGAACATGCATGCAATGACTCTCGTGGTGGTTTATGAAAGGAACACACATGCAATGGCTCTAGTGGTGGTCTAGTAAAAGAACACACATGCAATGACTCTAGTGGATTAATGTGGTTTAGGAAAGGAACACACATGCAAAGACTCTATTGGTGGTTTAGGAAAAGAACACCCATGCAATGAGTCTGGTGGATTCATGTGGTTTAGGAAAATAAGACACATGCAATGACACTGGTGGATCCATGTGGTAAAGGAAAGGAACAAACATGCAATGACTCTGGTTATGGTTTCGGAAAAGAACACAGATGCAATGAATAGGGTGGATCAATGTGGTTTATGAAAGGAACACACCTACAATGACTCTAGTGGATCCATGTGGTTTAGGATAGGAACACACACGCAATGACTCTGGTGGTGGTTTAGGAAAAGAACACACATGCAATGACTCTAGTGGTGGTTTAGGAAAAGAACACACATGCCATTACTCTGGTGGATCCATGTGGTTTAGGAAAGGAACACACATGCAATGACTCTGGTGGAACCATGTGGTTTAGGAAAGGAACACACATGCAATGACTCTGGTGGTGGTTTAGGAAAAGAACACACATGCAATGACTGTGGTGGATCCATGTGGTTTAGGAAAGGAGCATGCATGCAATGACTCTTGTGGTGGTTTATGAAAGGAACACACATGCAATGACTCTAGTGGTGGTCTAGTAAAAGAACACACATGCAATGACTCTGGTGGATTTATGTGGTTTAGGAAAGGAACACACATGCAAAGACTCTATTGGTGGTTCAGGAAAAGAACACCCATGCAATGACTCTGGTGGATCCATGTGGTTTAGGAAAAGAAGACACATGCAATGACACTGGTGGATCCATGTGGTAAAGGAAAGGAACAAACATGCAATGACTCCGGTTGTGGTTTCGGAAAAGAACACATATGCAATGAATATAGTGAATCAATGTGGTTTATGAAAGGAACACACCTGCAATGACTCTAGTTGATGCATGTGGTTTTGTTGGAGATATGCCTAAGAGGCAATAATAAAAGTGATTATTATTATATCTTTGTGTTTATGATGAATGTTTACATCCCATGCTATAATTGTATTATTAGGAAACACTAATACATGTGTATTTTGTAAACATATAAGAGTCCCTAGTAAGCCTCTTGTTGAACTAGCTTGTTGATTAATTGATGATCATGGTTTCCTGATCATGGACATTGGATGTGATTAATAACAAGGTTATATCATTACGAGAATGATGTGATGGACACACACCCATAGTAAGCGTAGCATAAGATCAAGTCATTAAGTTCGTATTGTTGTAAGCTTTCAAATACATAGTAACCTATTCCTTCGACCATGAGGTTGTGTTAATCACCATCACCGGATGGATACTTTGATGACATCAAACGCCGCTTCGTAACTAGGTGGTTATAAAAGTGTCATTGGGTATTCTGAAAGTATGTGTTGAAGCGCATGAACCAAGATTGGGATTTGTCCATCCATATGACGGATAGATATGCTCTGGGCCCTCTCGGTGGAATTTCATCTAGTTAGCTTGCAAGCATGTGACTAGGTCACAAGGGATGACATATCACGGAACGAGTAAAGAGTACTTATCAGTAACGAGGTAGAACTAGGTATGGAGATACCGACGATCAAACCTCGGATAAGTATAGTATCGCGAGACAAAGGGAATTAGTTTCGTATGTAAGTGGTTCAATCGATCGCGAAGTCATCGTTGAGTATGTGGGAGCCATTATGGATCTCCAGGTCCCGCTGATGGTTATTGATAGGAGATGTGTCTCTATCATGTCTACATATTCACGAACCGTAGGGTGACACAATTAAGGTTCGAAGTTGTTTTAAGTAGATATGGAATATGCGTTGGAGACCGAATGTTGTTCGGAGTCTCGGATTGGATTTGGGACATCACGAGGAGATCCAGAATGGTCCGGAGAATAAGATTCATATATAGGAGATCATTTTATGAGTTAGGAAATGTTCCGGAGTGTTTGTATGAGGATTCTAGAAGGTTTCGGAATGTTCCGGAAGGTTCTAGAAGATATCTTGGAGTTTGCTTGAAAATCAAGATAGGGATCAAGGAGTCCTGGTGGGTCAAGATACGGATTCGTGGGGGAGGAGGACTCCTCCCCCCACCTCCAATCCGCCGGCCTAGAGAGGGAGGGGAGTCCTACAAGGACTCCCCCTCCCTAGGCGCCTCCCCTCTTTAAATAGTTGGCAAGGGCGCCCCCTCCTCCCCTGCTCCCATAACACCCATTCTCTGCCGCCTCTCTCCTCCACCATCTTCTGCACAGGCATAGGCGAAGCCCTGCAGAATTCTCTACTCCACCACCACCACCACGCCATCGTGCTGCTGGGATTCCGTGGAGAAGATCTACTACCTCCGCTGCTCGCTGGAACGGGGTGAGGAAGGTCTGCTTCGACTCCGCACGTGTGACCGACTGCGGAAGCGCTGCCGAAACGTGGCGCCGGAAGGATCGTCTACTTGACCAAGGGCGGAAGCGCTGCTGGAACGCGACGCCGGAAGGATTGTCCACACGATCTTGAGATCGGCAAGTGATCGACTACATCAACCACGAGATCTAATCTCGTTAACGCTTTCGGATCAACGAGGGTTAGTTCCTATCTATCTCGTTGCTCATGTCTAATAGATTAGATCTTGGCTTTTATGTAGATTAGATCTAGGTTTTGTTCGTTCTTGCGGTAGAAATTTTTTGTTTTCCATGCTACGAACTTATCAGTGGTATCAGAGCCGTATCTATGCGTAGATCTGTTGCACGAGTAGAACACAATGTTTTTGTGGGCGTTGATGCTTTTGTTGTCGGTGTCTTAGCGTGTACTTTGCATCTTGCGGCATGGTGGGATGAAGCGGCTCGGGCTAACATTACATGTCATCGCACATGAGACTTGCTCCACGCTTGACGTGCAACTTGCCTTGTACAGGTGGCTTTGCGGGTGTCTGTCTCTCCCACCATAGTTAAGATTCGATTTACAATGAGCATCTTGACAACACTTGTATCAACGTTGTGGTTCTTGTTCGTAGGTAAGATCGGTCTTATGCGAAAGCCCCAAACCACGTAAAATTTGCAAAGAAAATTAGAGGCGTCTAACTTGTTTTTGCAGGGGTTTTGTGATGTGATATGGCCATCATTTGATTGTGATTGTATTTGATGTATGCAATGATCCTTGTTGTAATATGGCAACTGGCAGGTGCCTAATGGTTGTCTTTAATTCTGTTAAGACCTGCGTGTCTATTCATCTTGTAATAGCTTTATTCCAAGTAGTTGTAATAGTTCCTGGTGATGATGGACAACCATGAAGCGGCGCCACTGACCTTGACGCAATGCTGGTGATGATGGAGATCATGTTCGTGCTTTGGAGATGGAGATCAAAGGCGCAAGAAGAAAAGGCCATATCAGATCACACTAATTATGAATTGCCTGTGATGTTAATCCTTATGTATCTTGTATTGCTTAGATCGCGAAGGTAGCATTATAAGATGATCCCTCTCACTAAATATCAAGTAATAAAGTGTTCACCCTTAGTTGGCACCGTTGCTAAGACTCGTCGTTTCGAAGCATCTCGTGATGATCGGATGTGATAGATTCTACGTGTGCATACAACGGGTGCAAGCCAGATTTGCACATGCGGAAACTAAGGTTGTCTTGACGAGCCTAGCATGTACAGACATGGTCCTCGGAACACGGAATACCGAAAGGTAGAGCATGAGTCATATAATTGATATGATGAACATGAAGATTGTTCGCCGATGAAACTACATCTTCTCTCGTGAAGATCGGACTTGGTGTAGTGGACTTAGTTCGTGTAATCACTAAGACAATGTGAGGGATGTTGTTTTGAGTGGGAGTTCACCTAGTTAGTTTAATAATTAAATTTGAACTCAATTTGTCATAAACTTAGTCTAAACTACTTGCAAATTGTTCTAGATTATGGCGCCCCCTCCATCAATTTCAATGCGTTCCTAGATAAAGAAAAACTTAAGAACAATGGAAGCAATTTCACGGACTGGTTCCATGGACTGAAGATCGTCCTCAGGGCTGGTCAGTTGACCTATGTGCTCGATGCACCGCTAGGTGACCCACCTGCAGATAATGCCACCGATGACGAAAAGAATGTTTTCGCCACTCGGAAGAATCATTACTCCACAGTTCAGTGTGCCATCCTGTACGGTTTAAGAAGCGGAGCTCCAACAGGGTTTTGAGCACCACGACCCGTTCGAGATCATTAAGGAGCTCAGGCTAATTTTTCAGACTCGCGCGGCCATGGAGAGCTATGAGGCCTCCGAAAAGTTCTTTAACTGTAAGATGGAAGAGGGAAGCTCCGTTAGAGAGCACGTGCTCACCATGTCTGGGTACGCAAACAAGCTCCAAGAGTTGGGAATATCGATCCTAATGAGTTGGGGATTCACCATCTCCTCCAATCACTGCCACCAAGTTACAAGAACTTTGTGATGAACTACAGCATGCACTGCATGAACAAGACGTTGCCTGAACTGTCGTCCATGCTGAAAACTACTGAAGTGGAGATCATGAAGGAAGCACCAAGTGTTGATGGTCAATAAGACCACCAATTTCAAGAGACAGGGCAAGCCTAAGAACAAGGACAACTTCAAGAAGGACGGCAAGAAAGCTGCCGCACCTGCTAAGAAGCCCAAGGCTGGTCCTAAGCCTAAAACTGAGTGCTTCTACTGCAAGGGTGTGGGTCACAGGAAGTGTAACTTCCCCAAGTACCTGGCGGATCTGAAGAACGGCAACATCAAGAAGAAAGGTATATTGATATATGTGTTATAGATGTGTATCTTACTAGTAATCGTAGTAGTGCGTGGGTATTTGATACTGGTTCGGTTGCTCATATTTGTAACTCAAACAGGAGCTGCGGAATAAACGAAGACTGGCAAGAGGCGAGGTGACGATGCGCGTTGGAAATGGCTCCAAGGTTGATGTGATCGCCGTCGGCACGCTCCCTCTACATCTACCTTCGGGATTAGTTTTAAATTTAAATAATTGTTATTTGGTGCCTTGCGTTAAGCATGAACATTATATCTGGATCCTGTTTATTGCGAGACGGTTACTCTTTTAAGTCTGAGAATAAAGGTTGTTCGATTTATATGAGTAATATCTTTTATGGTAATGCACCTGAGATGAATGGTTTATTCTTACTGAATCCTCGATAGTAGTGATACACATGTCACAACATAGATGCTAAACGAATTAAATTGAATGATAATTCTACATACATGTGGCACTGTCGTCTTGGTCACATTGGAGTGAAGCGTATGAAGAAACTCCATTCAGATGGACTTCTTGAATCACTTGATTTTGAATCACTTGAAAGATGCGAAGCATGTCCTAATGGGAAAAATGACTAAGACTCCATTCTCTGGTACAATGGAGCGAGCTACAGACTTATTGGAAATAATACATACCGATGTGTGCGGTCCAATGAGTGTAGCATCGCGTGGTGGATATCGTTATGTTCTCACTTTCACGGATGACTTGAGTAGATATGGGTATGTATACTTTATGAACATAAGTCCGAAACTTTCGAGAAGTTTAAGGAATTTCAAAGTGAAGTGGAAAATCATCGTAACAAGAAGATTAAGTTTCTGTGTTCTGATTGCGGGGTGAATATCTGAGTTACGAGTTGGCATGCATTTGAAGAAATGTGGAATACTTCACAGTTGACACCACCGGGAACACCCACAGCGTAATGGTGTGTCCGAACGTCGTAATCGAACTCTCTTAGATATGGTTCGGTCTATGATGTCTCTTACAGATTTACCGTTATCATTTTGGGGCTATGCATTAGAGACAGCCCCATTCACTTTAAATAGGGCCCCATCTAAATCCGTTGAAACGACACCGTATGAATTGTGGTTTGGTAAGTAACCTAAGTTGTCGTTCCTTAAAGTTTGGGGTTGCGAAGCATATGTAAAGAAGTTACAACCTGATAAGCTAGAACCCAAAGCAGAGAAATGCGTCTTCATAGGATACCCTAAAGAAACGATTGGGTATACCTTCTATCATAGATCCGAAGGCAAAGTTTTCGTTGCCAAGAATGGATCCTTTCTTGAGAAGGAGTTTCTCTCGAAGGAGGTGACTGGAAGGAAAGTAGAACTCGATGAGGTTATTGAACCTTCTCTCGGATTTGAGAGTAGCGCAGCACCGGAAGATGTTTTGGTGCCGCCTGCACCAATTGAAGAGGAGCTAATGATAATGATCATGAAACTTCGAACGAAGTTACTACTGAACCTCGCAGGTCAACGAGGGTTCGTACCACTCCTGATTGGTATGACTCTGCCTTGAACGTCATGTTGGTGGACAACGCTGATGACCCTGCGACGCATGAAGAAGCTATGGTGAGACCAGATTCCGACAAATGGCTAGAAGCCATGAAATCCGAAATGGGATCCATGTACGAAACCAAGTGTGGACTTTGGTGGACTTACCAGATGGCCGTAAGGCTGTCGAGAACAAATGGATTTTCAAGAGAAAAACAGATGCTGATGGTAATGTTACCGTCTATAAAGCTCGACTTGTCGCGAAAGGGTTCCGACAGATTCAAGGAGTTGACTATGATGAGATTTTCTCACCAGTAGCGAAGCTAAAGTCTGTGAGGATTTTGTTAGCAATTGCTGCATATTTCGATTATGAGATTTGACAGATGGATGTCAAAACGGCGTTCCTTAATGGTGACATTGAGGAAGAGTTGTATATGGTACAACCCAAGGTTTTGTCGATCCTAAAGATGCTGACAAGGTATGCAAACTTCAGCGCTCTATTTATGGACTGAAGCAAGCATCCCGGAGTTGGAATCAACGTTTTGATAAAGTAATCAAAAACTTTGGATTTATACAAACTTATGGAGAAGCTTGTATTTACAAGAAAGTGAGTGGGAGCTCTGTAGCGTTCCTGGTACTATATGTAGATGACATATTGTTGATTGGGAATGATATAGAACTTCTTAATAGCGTCAAAACCTATTTGAATATAGTTTTTCAATGAAGTATCTTGGCGAAGCGAGCATATATTCTAGGCATCAAGATTTATAGAGATAGATCAAGACACTAATAGGGCTTTCACAAAAGTACATACTTGGACAAGTTCTAAAGAAGTTTTAGAATGGAAGATAGCAAGAAGGGTTCGTGCCCATGTTGTCAGGTAAGACCTTGAGTAAAACTCAAGTCCAAAGCTACGAGTAGAAGATAGAGAGAAAATGAATAATATTCCTATGCCTCTGCCATAGGTTCTATCATGTATCCATGCTATGTACAAGACCGGATATAGCACATGCTGTTAGTTTGACTAGGCAGAGATCAAAGTGATCCTGGAATGGAACACTGGACAGCGGTCAAGAATATCCTAAGTACCTAATAGGACTAAGGATATGGTCTTTCTTATGGAGGTGATGAACAGCTTGTTGTAAACGGTTACACACGATGCTAGTTGGAACACCGATCCGGATGACTCGAAGTCACAATCGGGATACGTATTTATTTTGAATGGTGCTGCAGTGAGCTGGAGGAGTGCGAAGCAAAGCGTTGTGGTGAAATCTTCAACTGAATCGGAATACATAGCTGCTTCGGAGGCTGCACAAGAAGCCGTGTGGATGAAGGAATTCATTACTGACCTCCGCGTGGTTCCCAGTGCGTTGGACCCGATGGCCATCTACTGTGACAACACAGGTGCCATAGCTAATGCACAGGAGCCAAGGTCACATAGCAAGCTGAAGCACATCAAGCTACGTTTCCACGCTATTCGCGAGTATGTCCGAGATGGTGACATAAAGATTTGCAAAGTACACACTGATCTGAATGTGGCAGATCCGTTGACTAAACCTCTCCCTAGGGCAAAGCATGACCAACACCAAAACGCCATGGGTGTTCGGTATATTACCATGTAATCTAGATTATTGACTCTAGTGCAAGTGGGAGACTGTTGGAGATATGCCCAAGAGGCAATAATAAAAGTGATTATTATTATATCTTTGTGTTTATGATGAATGTTTACATCCCATGCTATAATTGTATTATTAGGAAACACTAATACATGTGTGTTTTGTAAACATATAAGAGTCCCTAGTAAGCCTCTTGTTGAACTAGCTTGTTGATTAATTGATGATCATGGTTTCCTGATCATGGACATTAGGATGTGATTAATAACAAGGTTATATCATTAGGAGAATGATGTGATGGACACACACCCATAGTAAGCGTAGCATAAGATCAAGTCATTAAGTTCGTATTGCTGTAAGCTTTCAAATACATAGTAACCTATTCCTTCGACCATGAGGTTGTGTTAATCACCATCACCGGATGGATACTTTGATGACATCAAACGCCGCTTCGTAACTGGGTGGTTATAAAAGTGTCATTGGGTATTCTGAAAGTATGTGTTGAAGCGCATGAACCAAGATTGGGATTTGTCCATCCATATGACAGATAGATATGCTCTGGGCCCTCTCGGTGGAATGTCATCTAGTTAGCTTGCAAGCATGTGACTAGGTCACAAGGGATGACATATCACGGAACGAGTAAAGAGTACTTATCAGTAACGAGGTAGAACTAGGTATGGAGATACCGACGATCAAACCTCGGATAAGTATAGTATCGCGAGACAAAGGGAATTAGTTTCGTATGTAAGTGGTTCAATCGATCGCGAGTCATCGTTGAGTATGTGGGAGCCATTATGGATCTCCAGGTCCCGCTGATGGTTATTGATAGGAGATGTGTCTCTATCATGTCTACATATTCACGAACCGTAGGGTGACACACTTAAGTTCGAAGTTGTTTTAAGTAGATATGGAATGTGCGTTGGAGACCGAATGTTGTTCGGAGTCTCGGATTGGATTGGGACATCACGAGGAGATCCGGAATGGTCCGGAGAATAAGATTCATATATAGGAGATCATTTTATGAGTTAGGAAATGTTCCGGAGTGTTTGTATGAGGATTCTAGAAGGTTTCGGATGTTCCAGAAGGTTCTAGAAGATATCTTGGAGTTTGCTTGAAAATCAAGATAGGGATCAAAGAGTCCTGGTGGGTCAGATACGGAGTCGTGGGGGAGGAGGACTCCTCCCCCCACCTCCAATCCGCCGCGGCCTAGAGAGGAGGGGAGTCCTACAAGGACTCCCCTCCCTAGGCGCCTCCCCTCTTTAAATAGAGGGGCAGGGGCGCCCCCTCCTCCCCTGCTCCCATAAAACCCAATCTCTGCCGCCTCTCTCCTCCACCATCTTCTGCACAGGCATAGGCGAAGCCCTGCAGAATTCTCTACTCCACCACACCACCACGCCGTCGTGCTGCTGGGATTCCGTGGAGAAGATCTACTACCTCCGCTGCTCGCTGGAACGGGGAGAGGAAGGTCTGCTTCGACTCCGCACGTGTGACCGACTGCGGAAGCGCTGCCGAAACGTGGCGCCGGAAGGATCGTCTACTTGACCAAGGGCGGAAGCGCTGCTGGAACGCGACGCCGGAAGGATCGTCCACACGATCTTGAGATCGGCAAGTGATCGACTACATCAACCACGAGATCTAATCTCGTTAACGCTTTCGGATCTACGAGGGTTAGTTCCTATCTATCTCGTTGCTCATGTCTAATAGATTAGATCTTGGCTTTTATCTAGATTAGATCTAGTTTTGTGTTCGTTCTTGCGGTAGAAGAATTTTTTTGTTTTCCATGCTACGAAACCA